>JARJDV010003319.1:0-115865 GCA_030264675.1 Anaulacaspis nigra
CCATTCTGAAAAAAGGTCATTTGGCAGAAAGAGGTGGAAACGGAACCACTGTGCGCCCCTGCGTGTATATTTCGCAGAGTGAGTGTCGATCGAACTTGAAACGATTCTCCAAATTTGCATCGCAATCGTTTTGATTTATTCCCAAAATACCAAACGCACGCAGCAAAATGTCGTCAAATAATCAGTTGCCAATTCAACACGGTAATATCATTAACGCAGCTATAAGCACGCACACATAACGTAATGGCGTTTTATAATACGGAATAATTATACTCGTTATGCGAATAGTTAGTATGACCCGATCGAAAAGTGCGCGATGTGTAGGATGCGCAATGCATTAATGCATGCAGCTCTCTTGTGTTATGCAAACGGTGGAAATCCAATCAATTACACCCGAGCGACCCTGTTTATTGATAATCAAGCTCATGATATATTATAAGATAAGCCGACGTCAATAAATTTTCGCCGACAACAAATTATAATAATGCAGTACAGCAGCATGGATGCGTCGCGTTTGCGTTACGCATCCGGAGAGCTGGGCAATCTGTATTGCTAGTGGCACATATGCATATTGCATATGCATTATCGAGATGGATTCACGCTTTATATATACGACCTATGCAACACATCATCCCGTTGCTTTCAATTTTGTTCGACAAATTTTCAATTTCACTGAAATGCGCATACGCGCTCAATTGACATTCTCCATCCACAATAGCCACAAACGAAATTACTCTACCTTGCATCAAACAATTTCACCAATGATAAATAACAGTGCTATAATTTACAAAGGAAACATTATATTTTTCAAAATATAAGGTGCACCAAAAATTTATTTGATTGATTTTTAGAAATATTTTCAAATTTTAGTTTTCAGAGAGTAAGTAAATTAGTGATTCCCATAGTGATTGGTTTACGTATAAGATGCATCTATAGATAATTTATTGAGAGAACAATTTCTAAAAGTTTTAGTAACCGAAATATTAAACTTTTTAGGTAAACGTGGGTTATAGTCCAGGAAATACGGTAGTTAATCAAGAAATAGCAATAACTGTTAAAATTAATTTATGAACCTATGTGGAGACTCGAATCAAAAATACTTTAGAGAGAATTAAGAAGGAAAAGCTATATAAATATTTCGTTTTGCTTTTATTTTGCGTACTCGCTGTTATTTATTATCTGGGTTTATAACTCATGCAAACAAACTGTTTGACTTTGCGTAGCATGAAAGCTCAAAGTGCCATTTGCAAAGTCATGAAACTGTGGCATTACCGACTTCTTCCAAACGCAGACATTAAAAACATTTAACTCTAAATCTATTTGTACATTTTCGAATTATCGCCCTTTGCAATTCGGTTGCCTGCAATGGTTGTTAAGTAAATTATTTGTTTTACGCGTAAAACTATTAATTTATTTTTTCCATAACATAAAAGTCAATAACAAGCGTCTGTTTAATTTCGACGAAACAGGATAATTGCGTGTGCGCCACGATAAATGAATATTTTATTCATGTAAAATGATTGCCACAATTATTGGAATAATTAGTTTTATATACGGAAATGTTACAGATTGCGGAAAACATTAATTATTCAGCAATTATTTCACAAAATTTAATACGAATGCTAATTTTGCTAATTTTAAATTTCAATTATTCAGAGTTGTTATACACTTTCAATTTGTTTGTGCAATATTCAGCACGCGTTGGGTAAATAAGAAATATTATTAAATAATTAATATTTCAAGCGGAAACGACCGAAGCGCGCGCACGCTAAAAATAGACGTAAAACCTCAAACAATTAAACTAAACTTAATTACTAATTTACATACATTCAGTTTGCTCATGCGCTCCGGCACGAGGACGAATATTGCACGGAAGAGGAGATATATTACGCGGGATTTTCATTAGTGAGGTGAAAAGTTTTGCAGGTTAGTTGCAAGTGTTTCCCGAATCTCGCAGGCGGCAGGTGGAGGCGGCTGAACGGGAGTGAGAAACATGGGAAATAAGTTTGGAGGATTTCGAGTTTTCGATCCCTCATGCACGCGAACGCTCCCTATCACTCCATATATAATATTACCATTTTATCGAAGAGGAGTTTGTTGTTGTTTTTAAACTCCTTCCACGTGCAATCGGCTGGACGTGTATGTGACTTACGATTTCGTGGAGTCCCGAAATCGCGCCCGGAAAAAGTTTTCCCTTCGTATTGTATTCGAACGCTGAACGCTGAACGCATCCGCAATGTCCAAGTGTGCAACTCCTCCTCGGCTCGTCTTTTGTTGGTGTTGACAAGAATGTGCGAACAGAGAGACGGCGCGAACAACCGGAAGCGGCGCGTGTATTCTGCCACGTTCGCCCATTTATCATATCTGAGGGTTCCGCTACGGTTGCCGCCGCCAGCCGCGGAACAAGCAAAGAATATTTGTATATGTTGCGGCGCTCGCGGCAACTTTACGCCACCGCCGCCGCTGCCGTCCAACTTAAACGTCAACCGGGGAGAGAGCCACATGCGGAACTGCTTGAATTCGAATTTGTTTAATGCGAAACTTTGCGTGCCAAAAATTTGCGATTGTCACAAAGTTGCAGACGTATAATTTATTGGGAAAATCACGCGCCACCTTCTCGCTCAGATAGATATGTTATTTATTTCGGAGTTGTTGTTTTGCTACAGCTACAGCTGCTTTTCCCGTGCAGCTGGCTGAATCGTGAACGAATGTTGCGTAATGAATTGGGATTATTAGAGGAGCTTTTCGCATCGTCTCTAATTGATTGCGACATCCTGCAAGTGATTTAATTATTAAGTAATGAAACGTGAGCTTTCAACTAATTAATTAATTAGTTGTGTTGTCTATTTGCATTACGTCGTGTTTGCTCTTCGACAAGTTAATTATTGGAAATTGCGAAGGCTGATATGTACCCACGCAGCTGGAATTGTGTAAACACAAATACGCAGTTCAATTTTTGAACAATATATAAAATAGAAGGAGATCCTTCGTAAGTATCATTGTTTATTATAAGTAGCGAAACGAAGCAAAAAAGAAGATGTCACAATTAATTCCGCACGAGTGGCGTTCGAGTATTAGCGAAGAAGCGAAGAAATGGCAAGGCGACGACAACGACGATTCGAACGACAAAATAAAAAAATTTAAAAATACGAACGAAACTCCAGGAGCAGTTCCTGTTGGGAACATCACAAATCATCGCATTAAAAGTGCGCTACACGCGGCGAGAGCGCGGCGCTCTGGGGCGGCAGATACACGCGTGCGCGCGCTGAAGGAGGCGAACGAACCGGAGTGCAATTGATTATACCGAAAAAGCAATTGTAGAAAGGAAATATATAGCGTCGGCATCGCAAGCAGCCATGCTAAATCAAGCGTTGGATAAAAATGATCACCACTTTTAAATAAATTGGAAGCGATGACTATTGATTGCGACTTCGCCACTCGACATTTGCATTTTTCTCTCTATGCGACTGCCGCCTCCGCGTCTAGGAGCGCGAACATGTGCGCCTTTCACGACCGGCAGCGGCGGCGGCGTCGTCGCGCGACGCTTCGTTTATTTTTTCATTCGATTTGCAATGCACTCCCTCTTTTCATTTTCGCTTGTTTGCTGCGAGAAAATCGGAAAATTGATTGCCAAGGCTGCGAGCTACACATCTGCGCATAAAACTTTTGCGCTCGTGGAAAATTATAAATTATTCCAAAATTTACACACATTTTTTAGCGTATAAAAGAAGATTTGCTTACGATTTTTAACTTTGGAGTGATTTGTTGAATAAATTGATACACAATTGTGTCAGGTCGTAGATGAAATAAAACTAGGCAATTTGCAGATACTAGAAAAAATCTGTTGCAGGCTAATTCAGGCACAGTGCAAAAAGCATAAAAGGGAATGGGCGAAGGAAATTGTAACAGCGCGCATTACCGATATTAAAATTCCAAAAACGACATAAACGTTGTCAATAGAATATTGGTTGGCAATTTTTATGCGCATCGCGTGCGAACGGCTTGTAACACCCATACCGCTGCTGCCGCTACTGCCATCGTTGCCGCCGCCGACGGTGAATGCTATTTTCTCACTTTTTCCCGCATGAAGAAGTGGCAAAGAAGAGGCCTTTTCTTCGGTATGGATGCGGAATCCGAATGGAAATATCCTTAGAGCACACGTCTCGAAGTTGAGCTGGTGCACTTAGTTTGCATACACCTAGTTTCGGAATTTAATGCGCTATTCGACCGGAAGCGTTTTCCGATAAACTTTTTCGCTCGTCGCAGCTTAACTTTACGCTTGGTTAAAAATTAATTAAGTCGATTCGGTTAATTAGCCGCTTTTTCCCTCCCTCGTAACCTCCGAATGGTGCAATCCTGGAAAACGTAGCGGTGAAGAGCACTCGGCGAGCAAGGGTATGGAACAGAATGGAATATATTTGCGGTGCGTTCGAGCGGCGAGCATTGGTGTTGATGGCATTAGAACCCAAGTAAAACTACGCCAATGCTTAATTGACACATTCAATCAATAATAAAATTTGCATTTGCAAGTAGGACGAATAGCCCGGCCAGACAAAACGAGAGCGGCTCAGTGTTGTGTAAGCGATTGACGAATTTAAATAATGCACACACTCGGCACCCACCTAATAAGCCGCTGTGAATAAATTATTACAAATGTAATTCACTCGCGGTTCCGTGCGTAATCGTACGCCGAAATGGATTAAAATTAAACTGTTTGCTTTGATTGTGTTGTACGTGTGCGTAAACAACACTCGGTATACGCTATATTAAATTCACCGGCTGTTGGTGGCTAGAGGCGGGGGCGGCAGTAATAGCATGTGCTGCAATGCACACGGAATTTATCCCTGGACTACTCTCGCCGAGTGGCCCGGTGTCAAATTACAGTAATCGAATTAAAGCACGCCATCGAACAATTTGTCTCACTTATACGGCAAATTTTATATTTTTATTGCAGTCTGCTTTATCGCAATGCAAAAACGCGCGCGTCCGCTCATTCACTATTTGCGCACTTTTACGAGCGCTAAATGTAGCAGCCCAATGTGCACTTGATGTGTATTATTTTCAGCGATACTCCATCTCCAAAAATGCAAAAATCAATGCGTTTAGTGGCCACTTTACACCGAGCAAACATTCATTTCGGTTTTCGTGCATTCACAATTTATGCACGTCTATAATTTTCTCTTTTGCCTTATGATTTGTCATTTTGTCCGCTTTTCTTTAACCGTTTTATCTTAATAGCACATCTTAGGTCGTGTTAAATCAAGTAGGCACGCTTAGATTTAATAAAATATTCTGAAGTAATCGCGAGTCCAGCTATTCGGGAGCTGTGTGAGATTTAATATTTTATTTCATTGTCAATTCTCGCATTGTATTGGGTCGTTTAGACAATTAAAAAGGATGACACGTAATTTGCGCACAACTAAATGCACCTTCTTCGGTGCGAACAATGCGCAATAAAAATTGCAAACTAGCGACGGCGAGTCGCCAGCGACTTGAAAGAAGAAAACTAGACATTCGTAAGTTTCGAGAAAACAATTAAAATGCTTGGTGTGGCGGCAATGCGCAGTCGAAAAGTGAAACGAGGATTTCTCCCCGAACGACTTAACATGCAGCGAACAAGTGAGGAGGATGGTGAATCGTCCTTGCATTCGTTCCTATTATGCGAAGGAACGAGGCGCGTTGAAAAGAAACGCGCTGGAAAAAGTTACAAAAGATTCTTAATTAAAATTATGAATTATGCATTCGGTAATTAAATATTTCTCCCACTGTTGCCGCCGACGCTTCGCTCTACGTATTCCTCAGACGGCCATTCATTGCCTACTTGATTTTCACTTATTTCTTCTACTTGCGCAAAATAAAATATCTTGTTCGTTCCTCAAGAGTGCACACTAAAAGGAAAACTTTAGCTTAGTTTAATGACGATTCCGAGCGCGGTAATAATAATAACACAAATAATAAACTAGGATTATTTGAAATTTATTAATTTAGCACTGCCGACTTGTCATTTGGGATGAATGTAATACAATTTTAATAGAAATGTCCTCGTCTTTATTCAACCACTTGAAGAAAAGCGCCGGTTGCGCTTTTCGCTTGAGAGCAAGATAACACGTAAGCAGAAACGGCCGTAAATCGTTATCGGCGGCACAATTGCATTATTAAAACTTTATATCTTCACGGTGCATTCGTGGATTTATTAATTTCACGCAGGCGCATACACCCCTGACACTTTCTTTACGCCAACATCCATACAGGGTTGACACACGCTGTTTGGTGCTGCAGCCGGCCCCCACGGGACGCATACACGTGCGCAAAAGTTTACAGCAGCCGCGGTTCAACCACGCCACACGCGGTGTTAAAAGTTAAAATTCGCACGAATTAATAAATAAATTAGGTACTTATTCGCAATGACCGTTTAACGTCGGTGACGGCGGGTAAAAGCCACCACCCTGCGAGCAACGCCGCCACCGACTTTTGACTACTTGTACGCCGCCGGAGTTTGGGCCCTTCATGTATAATGAACGTGCGCAACTTTGCGAACAAGTTGAGCGCGCTCAGCATCCGCTGGGGGAGCGCGAAATGAATAAGAGCGCACTTAGTCCTTGGAAGCTTAAAGTATTGTGTCGGGAAATCCGGCAATAAAATTGATTTCGAATACCAATCGTCGCAAACTCAACAAATTTATTATATCGTCAAGCGGGTCTTGCACGCGCATCTTTGTTTGCTCGCATACACAGGGTACTTCAGTTCATCCCTTATCCTTTCTGGACGTTTTTTTCCTCGCAGGATCCTTCTTCTTTTGTTCGCGTTGGACATGAAGGAAATTCAATTACATTTGTATTGCTCGCGTTCATTTCCATAAATCCAGCGTCGTTGCGGTCGGCTAAGAAAAGAAGTTGTATTGCTAACGCGTCGGCGACGACGAGCGGCAAGCTAGGACAAAAACTATGCAGACATCATACACATTGAATCTCAGCGCGGGGGCGGTAGAAAGCTGGATGTTATTGCTCCAGCGCGCACACAATTTTCTAATTTAAATAACAAATAAAGCCAACGGATTACTGTCGGAAACACGCGTTCCGCTAACAAGGGTTGAGTCATCGGGAGAGAAAACGACGACGTCCAGTGCACTCGTCTGAAACGCCCAGGCCCCTCGGGGTGAATGGGGGCTTACGCTTCGGTCGTTCGCCCTCCAGGAAATGATACACGATTGACGTATTTTATTTATTTTACGAAATCTAATCAATAATAAAATAGAATAATACTTCCTAATTAAAATTTATGCGGTAAACATGCAGGAATTGAAATTCCACCCTTGGCATTCTCAAGACCCTCGATTAATAATGAATGGATAAATGTCTAACTTCCTGTTATCCTTACGAAGCACTATTTACTCTGCAGTGATTGAAGACATTTCCGTCGTGTGTCCCCCATCCATGCATTTTCGCTCTAACGCATGTGCGCGCAAAATGCATTAACATTAAGAACATTTGCGGGCATAAAGTATTCATGCGGCAAAAAAGAAGTACATAATAGAGACGCCGGTATCGAAGCTTCTGCCAGATAAACGCGAACATGAACATGAGCATTTCATTCTTACTGCGTGCAATATTCAAGAGCACAGATAGTGACAGTATTCGTACGCATATTGTTCGTTGGAAAAACACATGTTTCGATTTAGTTTACCTGAAGCTGTGCACACCCCATGTTCTAGAAAAACCATTACGTTGCGTATATTCAGTGCGTTTCCAATACAATCTCGTCCCTTAATGTACTCGCGCCGGAAACAGGGATGAAATACTTACGTTTGGATTGCACTGAATAAAGAAGGAAATTGTTTTGCGTCATCAATGCGTATCTACACACACGCATTTTCCATGCGTTTGGCTTGGCGGAAACGTGCGTATTGATCACGAAACATTGCTTATGTTATGATTATGCGTAATACTCTTGCGAATTACTTCTGCTCGACGATGTCGATTCGTTTCCAATACACGCGCGCACGTGACATCATCCCGCGCACGCCGAGATATCTAGGGGGTGGGTGCGCTAAAGACTTTTTTAAAATGCGCTTCGGCAGACACGTGGCGATAATAAGATGTCGTCGACGCCGCCGACAGTAATGGAGATGTAAGTGTATCGTTATTAATCTATTTTTACTGTCGCTCCAACGGTGGCGGCGTGCATTTCGAACCAGCCGCCCCCATTTGCAATATGTATCAGTAAGTGCTTGCGCTCGCTTCACTTCACGCTTCGTAAAACCTCCACAAAGAGCAATGTCGCACCCCGCAATGCAGCCGTGCTGCCGTGACGACGATGTTCATCCTCAATTCTGAGCGGCAGCAATGGAGGCGGCGGCGGCTATCAATGAAATTCTTTAATACGTCGCTAAACAGATGATAATTAAAATGTACATCATGCGCTCTAGATTGCATTTTCGACCCGAGGAATTTCATAATTCGCATGGCATAAAACGATAACGCGAGCAGTGGAAGAAGATGAAGAATTAGAAAAAAGTATGCGTTTAATAAGATGAAAAATGCGAGTTCATTCAATTAGCAAGAATATCCTCTTAGCAGGGCTTGCGAAGCGTGCGCACCCTTATGAAAAATGCCGCGCGTTTTTGATGCTTTGTTGCGATGATGATGATGATTCACATTTTGATATTGATTAGACCGTGTTCTGCCGTCTGAGAATAATGACGAGCATGGGAATTGAGCATCCAACCAAACTGTGCGCGCATTTCAAGAAATAAATTGCTTCAATCACTCGAACAATGAAATTGGTGGCGAAGGTGATCGAACGAATATTTGCTGGCAAATTGCAACGCACGTTAGTGTTACATTATGGATGGATATTTCGGTTGTTGAAATAGCCAAGAAAAGAAAGCAAATAACAAACAATTTGCGAGCAATCACGTTCAGGATACCATGGCGGTTAGGGGTGGTTCGTGGAAAGTGTCGGGAAGCACGTTGTTAAAGTGTGCAAATATTGACAATATTAATTATCAAATAGGGGAACGACCCTTCTACATAATACGTCAATGTGATTAGAATTTTCTGCAAAATTACATTACGTAAAACTATTTCAATTTATAGTGGGTACGACGGGATTAGTAGTTTCAATTAAAAATATCCTGCGAAATAATCCGCTAAATAATTGCAAATTTTAATTAGTGAACTAGTAATATAATTCCTAAGAATTTATTATTTGTTATTTCGAATTTATTCGGTTTAATTAATAATTAATGCAACGCAACATTTTCATTAAGAAATTTTAATTTTATGCGAAACATAAAATTATTGATGTAGTAATGAAAATATTCTACATTTAAATTTCATCTGAAGCTACATTATATTAATATTGTATAACTCTTTATTGGTGAAATCCATTTTGAAATATGTCATTCATTCATGCATTGCCAATTCTATTGTTATTAATAATTGCACGCAATAAAGTGCATCAGTTATTATTTACTGATTGGGATCTATAAATTACTCCATTAAAATATGGGCCGTTAAAATTTTATTGCACATATCTAATAGTATTAAAAATATATATTTGCAGTTGTAATTTAAAAATATTGCTGAATTTAAAACGATAGTTTTACATTTTTTATATGATAAAAAGTTGATATGAGAGTCAATAAAAATATAAGCGTACGAGAATTATTATTTATTTTTATTTTGATATAAATAATTATCCTCTTAAGGATATTACATGCTTGATCTTACATTAAACAATTATCGTTCAAGCGATCAAATACAAAAAAAATGTTTATAAAACAAGTTCAGATATAAAAATAATATGAACTGCGCTTTGCGGAATTTTAGATGAGTTTTATTACTCACATATTTTATATTGATTGAAACAAACAAACGTGCAGGTGATGTTATAAAGCATGTCAAACTAGTAAATAATTGTGTCGTGTTTTTATAACATAATAAAAAATAGAAATGTACTATTCGTGCCATATAATGTGATAGAGATGTTTAACGAGACTGCCACTCATCCGTGACTAATAGGATTATTAATGTGACGTGTATTGTGCATTAAATACACGTCAGTAATTCACGCTAAAAACGTTATTTTCTTAACTTGTCTATAAGATGAAACTAACAGCAATTTGCATTTCTTAATATTTGCGTTGTGAAATATTATGCTACCAAATACGAGCAGACAGACGAGTACAACATTATGTTTAAAATTTTAGCCGCCCTTAATGAACGGAACGTCTCAAACGAAGTGAGACCGCAGCAAAAAGCTGCGAGAGGGTTGAGACCAAAAGAAATGCAAAACCGCTGAATGGACAGACCTATCAGCGCTTGTTATAAATTAATGTGTATAAAGTGCGCGAAGATTACCCAAAGGTATGCTAATTTTACATCTATGCAGAATAATCAAGAATAATGGCAATCAAAAATGCATTTCTGTAAACAGGGTGTGAAATAACATACCCCAACATGAAAATTTCGAAATAATTCGCTATTAAAAGGATCGTCAAAATTATTCAATAAATCCATCACATATTGTTATATATTTCTCTCAAAATACGCAATTCGATAAACATCAGTTTTATTTGCTCGTCATTTATAAAAGTTTATTTCCATTGTTTTATAACATGGCAAAAATCTAGACAAATCCCAAAAAGATGTTTATTTATTCGAGTGGCACTTGAAAATTTTCACTTATAAAGCAAAATGCAAATATGTAAATCCGGGACGAAGACCTGCAATGCAAACGAGGCAAGCATCGCGAATGCAAACTTGCAAAAAGCTTTGAAGAGAGCATTGAATTTTTTAATACATTTTTTCTCCGTGCAAACAATGTTGGGTATTAATGCTACACACTCTTATTAGGACAGTGGACGTATAAAGCTCACTCTCGTTTGGGAGTGTTCAGCGCAAAGCGCCAAACGCAATGAGTGCGCGCCGCAAATGTGTAAAGGGTTATGCATAATTAATAAAAATACGATGCTAATACCTTGCACTATGAAAATATAATGACAGGCGCATTAAGTACGAAATAATTTTGAAAGTTATTAACGCCGGCTTTAACGGCACGCCCGACGCGTCGGCCGGCGGTGGCGAATGGCACACAACGGATAACAGCCGAGATCTCCAGAGATTTTTAAAGAGCGTCAGCCTCGCCACCGCCACCGTGTTCATTGGCATTGTCCGTGTGTACGAGACTGTTAGCTCGCTGGCGGGTGGCGGGCGGGGCGGCGAACGCAAATAGCCGCCGCACATTGCCTGCCGGTGAACGTACATCAGCTGCGGGATAATATCCAATTATATGACGAGTCCCATTCGGCTATCATGCGTTTATCTCATTACCACCGCCGGAGACACATATAAGCTGCGCACATGTGCGCATCGCAACGCTTGCTGTTTTTTATATGCGGCAGAGTCGTGCGTAGCCGCCACGCAAATGTATAAAACGCTGTTTGTTGCTGCCGCCGGAGCCAACGAAGCCGCCCGAATATTTGCTGTTAGAATAATATAATTCTTAAACCACCATTTCGTGGCTATTACGTTTCTTTGAATACTATTTGCTGAGTTGGAATATTATTTAATCTATTTTTCAGCAGAAATACGTGTTTCTGTTTTAAATAATATGGAGTCGTATTTTTTCATACAAACCTCTTTTACAAATTTTTTCTACGTGCAAAACCTACCTTCTCTTAATCATCTAAATTATTTCTGAGTAAAAAGGGTTATGTATCCTTTAAATGATATCAAGCAACGTAGGTACATTTTTTGGGATGCCAAAAGGGGCGGCAAGCTTGATGATTGCAATAAATTAAAACAAATTGAAAACGTATTGATTCGATGATACCCATTTGCGATAGAGGAAAATAATGCGTCTAGACACTAAAACACCAAAAGCAAATGCTGCACAACCACCCTCTCACTGCGCGCCGAATATTGTTAGCGCGCTCGTCGTTGTTGAAGGCGGCGGCGGCGGCGGCGTTGGCGAATGAATATGAATGAAGGCCATTGTCGGCATTACACTATTTATACGTAAATTGCTTTCATTGATTTTGTTCCTTTCGTTGTTGTTCGACTGCTCCACTTTTCAGCCTGAAACTTTGCGTTTTTTCCACGTCACCTTTTTTATAACCGCCACAATTGCGCATAGAAATTTCGCGTCAAAGAAAAGACTTAACGACTGGGACGCGTCCGCAAAAAGCAGCGTTTGTAATTAAACGCTGTATGTTTAATTAATCAGGTGCCGTATTGAATCTCGTCAGACGTTCTTTTGAAGATTAATCCAACATCAAAACTTTTTCTGGACGTCTTCACATGCATTTCGTATTTTCGTCTGTTTGTACATGACGTGTAAGTATTTGTTAATGCTTCATAAATATGACATTAGTGCCGTTGCGCTGCAGCGTCGGATTGAAAAGTAGTAGTAACTCGAGTATTTTGGGGCTGCGTTTACCATTGGATGAATGCACACTCTCCTCAGAGATAGTGCGCGCTGTGCTGCGATCGTCCTTCTCAAAGAGAGGAGAACAACGATATCGTGTATATGGGAGGTGGTGTGCTCAACGCGAGGGAAATGCACGCATTACTTGCTCGTTTACCGCAGCCGCTTCAGCAAAAAGTGCTGCCGCCCCCGATGTTGAATGTTTTTCGAACCGTTCGTTTCGAATCTTCGCGTTCGTCGTTCCGGTTTCCACTATCAATGCATGTATCTCACGCTTATATTTTACCAAAACTGAGTGGGTTTTATATTACACAGTATAAAATGAGTGTTTCAAATTCAATTCTCTCGCAATAAGATTGATCCTATTGAAATTTAATAACATTTTGAATTTTATTTCCCGCGAGCAGTTACAGTGAAATATGATTAAAACATTATTACTGTCCCGGATAGAAGAGGATGCAGGAACAGGATGATTATAATTTGTGTGCAAAAAAGTAAATGAAATAACTGATGATGTAAGCAGGCAGCGTGCATAAAAGCAGTAATTATTCGAGGAGCGGCAGGCAGTGCAACAAAGTTACAGAACATTCGCGCAGGATTCGGCGAACGAGGTGGGCGAGAGATGCACCATCACGATAGCAGCGCACGCCGTTGTCATATAGCATCGCATTCCTATTACGTAAGATATCTGATTATGTAACTATAACGATGATACGATTGTATATGGGTTCGTTAAAGGCGGGCGGGGCGGGCGAACTACAGTTGCGGCTGGAAGCGGGATAACGCTTCAGATTATCACCTGGAGTTTGCCGCTGGTGGGTTTATAATTAATGGTTAGTAATATTACTTACTACACAGCCGGCTGCATAACAGCCTACGCTCTGCAAGCGCGCCGCGCGTTATGACGTTAGACGCTAGATGCTAATATACTAGAACGCTTGATGACGAAGGATAGCGGATAACTAATCCAAAAGCAGACGGTCTTGTCATAGAACCAACGTATATGTTACGCCAATTATATACCAGTTTAACTAGGTTATTCTGCTTTACGTACATATGCTTCACATCCTATTTTCGAAATGGTACGCAATCCTTTATTTTCAAAAAGAAAATTGAATTATTTTACAACTATCGACATTATTAAAGCACTTATCAAAGAGTCGTAAACTGAAAGAGTATAAAGAAAATACAACTTCCGTGCGTCGTTCAGTTTTTGAGCGTTAACGTGTCGTGGATTGACATTTATTTATTAAATCAATAAAACTTAAAACGCTTTGTAATTTATTCATATAAATAGTGGAAATGGCACTCGCAGCAGACTATAGGAAAGTGCGTTGAGGAATATATTAATGTGCGAATGAATGCATATACATGCAGCGTATTAGAAGCGTATGTATGAATCTTTAATAAGAAACGTCGGCTGCGGCAAACTAGAACCATTAACGCTTCGTGTTCTACAGGATACGACAAAGTATTAACTGCTTTTTTAATATCTATAAAAGTAGTAAGGTTTAGTATTAAAAAAGTTCTTTATTGCTGTGATACTCCTATAAAGTCTAATTTTTTAAAATATAGCGTCTATTCCTGCGGTTATAAGTAAACTAAAGTAATTTTATAATTCAAGGATAATGAAGGATGTAATATAACAGATGTGCTCGTATTTTGTGATATTTAGGCAATTGAAGGGATTTTTTGGTTTATCCTGTATTTCATGAGGTTGGTGTGCGATTGCCAAACGCCTCACATGGCGAAAGGAACAACAAGGAAGCACGAGCGAATAAAGCGTCGGCAAAGAGAGGAGAGCGCGCACCACTCTGGAGAGCGTCGACGTTAAGCCTTCAGAAATAATGACTGAGATTCAATAAAGGCGAATAGTTTCGCTCGAAAACGACAAAAGAGCAAATTGCAGCTAGTAATTAATGATTTGCGCATAGTTTCGGTTCAGCGATCAATTTAACTGTCTCTCCGAATCGCAATTTAACTTGTTTAGCTCTTCGCGCGCGCGCCAGAGCCCAGGGAAATTCCATATTGTATCCGGTTTTGCGGTGGCAGGCCGCGTGTCGTTCTTCGTCTCGCAGCCAAAATGTGTGTACACATACAGCAGACGAGCAATTTTGTGCTTCGTTCACATCGCGTCCGTGTGTACATTGCGCGTTTCCTTATTTGATAACTTTTCATTTGTGTCTGGATTTAAATTAAATAAAACGCCCAAATGATTTATTAAAAAACTTGATGGCAATCTATCATTTCGAACACGTATTGTAAATATTGCACAAACTTTCGAAAAATATTTTGTTTTATTTTTCACGAGGCGTTTGCAAATTGAGAAAAGTAATTAAATATTCTTCGAGGAACAGTTTTGAGCGTTCGAGGAAAATTTTCGTGAATAATTTGCATGGGTGTTATTCATGAGTGAGCGGCAAGTGAAAATCAACAAACAATGAAAACGCTAGCGGTGGAGCGCGCATGGAAAAAGCGGAGAATGCATCCCATTATCGTTATAAATGCGGTCGGGCGCTGAATGTCGAAACGCAAAAGCAGACAATTCTATAAATTGCGGCGAGTTATTCCATATTCAGGCGGGCGCGTATTTTACATATTTTAGTAATTAAGGTATAGAGTAACGGACGGCGCGCATAACTTTCCACGTAAGCCAACGACGCGCATACGAAATCTACGTGTGTATCTCTCGTGTTTGCCTTGATGATACGATCAACCGGGAGAAAGGACTCTAATTATCTAACAAACGAATAATTCATATAAATAAATAAAATATAGACCGCCAACAACTTTTGCACCAACAACAATTATTTATATCTAGATTATTTTAATTAATTTTTACCGTAATGCAATTACAGCATGAAGAATATCGCGGTTCATAATTCATCTTAAATCATAGGAATTTTACCACATTCGCGGAAAAATATACATTTAGAGGATTTATTATTTTATTTCGTGAAGGAATTTCGAACGAATCTTAGAACAGCGTGAAATACGGAAAACGTATATTTATTTCTTGCTAAAGCTAGGAACGCCAAGAAATTCCATACTTGTATGCGTTGTATACCTAATCTGATTAATTTCCTACAATGATTAATGAGTGGAAGGCTGTGGAACATCAAGTGGAGATCACGTTATGGGCTGCAGCAACAAACTAACCTACTTGCGGATACTCAAGTGGCCGCAAACACACAACCGATATTCCTAGGACAAAGCCCCTTTCGTGATCCTTCATTGTCCTTTGTGCGGCGCGTCCGCACGTGTATGTGATTCCTACCACAACTATGATTCTCTCGCTGTCTAAGTCCGCGCAAACTACCTACTTATATCATCAATGCGTAATGTGGGTTAATAATTTAATAATAAGTAGATCAGCCAATTAAGTTAAATTGGATATTATGAGGATTATTTATCGTAAAAGGGAATTTGTTGAATGCGGTCCTGTTTTCTAATTTCGGTGCATGCCGTCGTAAATTAATGTGTACTATATGCATACACGTACGTGGACTTTGAACAGGCAAAGCCTTTCAGCACGCCGAGTTGCGAAAGAAAGAACGCGAGAACGCCGGGAAATTGCTGGGAAAATCAGAATGAGGGAGAAAGGACGAGGCACGCTTTCCGACGTTGCTGTTTAGCAATGCAATGCAAAAAAGAGACGCCGAGCGCGCACGCTGGAAATTTATTCTATATGATAAGAAATGAAAGGATATATTTATAGTTGGTGTATTAATTACGCTGAAATATGAACGCAATCACGACATTTGTATATATTCCATGCCTAGTTTCCACCTATTTCCCCAAGCCATCCGCCAAATTATCCGTGAACATTATGCATTTGCGCCGCATTCAGCCTCGTCGTGTGTTTGCATTTTGTTTGCACGGAGACTTTCGAAATGCCAAGATCGAAGCGATAGACGCAACCCTTTTATTATTTCGTGTGTGCGCGCGCGCGCGAATATTATGCAAGCTTGAAGAATACAATTATTCAGAGCGCAAACGTGAGCCGCTTCAGCGTTGCGCAAACATATTTTCAACGTGCACAACTCATAGAAAATTCAAACTAATTTGCATCAGCTAACAACCTCATTATGTATTTACTTCCCTTATAGGGTATATATAATATTTTTTTGCATTCCGGGCGTAAACAATACCAAGTCATGATTTTGATTTATGTCTATCAAATGTCCTTTTGCATTTACTTTTGCTAAACATGTTGTTCAGTAAAGGAACAACATCTTTAACAATTAAATTATGAAACGGAAATTTTGATTTTTATCTAGTTTGGTTAATGAGGCAAACGAATATTTATAATTTATTATGTCAAATTAAGCAAAAGACAAATTTAATGATTTTGCAGGAAGAAATATTTAGAACTGGAGTCGGAATCAGAGGGTTGGATTTTAATATTTGTTAAATATTTTTATACAGCATGTCATTTTTGATACGCGCATTGTTCATACAAGCGTAAAAAGCTTGCGAACAAAGCTTTTTGATACTGATATTGATGCTGCTGCCTCATTTGTGCGCCGACATCGCGGCCAAAGAGAAATTCATGCTCGCGCTCGGCTGATTACCGAAGCAAACGTTGCGTTCGACACACGCCGTTTACGAATTCAATCACTGCGAAACTTTATTCGGCTCGCAAAGGCGGAAAGTACTTGCGTTCGATGTAACTGTAACAGGATAAAATCATATATTGCAGCGGCGGCAAATTTTTTCTTATTGGGTTTGCGTTCAAGCTAAACGAAGTTCAACTACTGCGACGGTGGCGCGCTCGCGCTGTGGTGCGGTGTTTCTATTACAAGTACGCGCTTTGCGCTTCGTCCTCGTCCTCGACTTGCTTTGGCGCTCGCGCCCCGCTCATGGATGGGGACTTTAAAGGATCTCACTTCTAAATTGAACAAGGGATTTGTCGAAGTAGATGCAGTCCTTGCGCTTCGATCCTTCGGTCTAATGGAAAGCATCTCCTAGGCTCGCTCGCCATCCCCGGATCCTTACTTACTTCGGATCCGCTTTGCCTCCTTCTTCGTCTTCTTCTTTTTCATGGTTTTGTTTTTGCAAACTTATTTCACTCTTTCGTATTTTTCCGGAATCGCCGTGTCCTTTTTTGTTTTTAAGGTGGGCTTTATATCGCATACATTTTTTACGTTTCTTATGAATGTAATGCAATTAATATTTATGATAAGACATACAAAGGGCAAACAATAATTTTCTTTGTTTTTCGCCTCGTGTTGTAGCTATATTTTAATTTATTGTTTAGTAAGTAAAAAGTTTTCGGCAACGGGAGAGCGGGACAAGTTATTAATTTGTTACTTTTTCGTTCTTACGCGTGAATTCTTTTTTGTTTTTAATTATAAATTCTGTGATGCTAAGAAGGGTGCGTGCAGTATTTGCTTGCGTGCGTGTATGAGGGAGGAAGGTAATGAAAATGGACTTAACCTATGTGTTTATTAACACTCACCCTACGAATGCCCGTGCTGTTTATCCCTTAAGGGCGCTTGTAATTACGAGGTGGACAGTACATTGGGGTCGCTTTTGCGGCGGCAGCGCTGTCCGGCGATATGACCGCAGTGCATACATTCTTAGGCGGTGGGTCAAGCTGCAGACCAACACACAGTGCCCAATCTCATTTTGCGATATTTGCTTGCAAACAATTCCACAACCGAATTACTTTTCGTTCGTGGAAAACACAGCATTAATGCGAATTATTACATTGAAATTAAATTCATCGGGCGAAACTTAAGCCCTTCGCCAAACAACATGTTAATTGCTTTCGGGCCGCGTCTAAGAAATATGTCAAAAGACTGTGTTGTCTTTAAGAAATTTTCCAGCGAAACGACTTTTTCAACGCGCGCGCACACACAATTCTAATCTGTGTTTGCCGTCTCTCGGTAGTCATTATAAATTGCTCAAACTGTTTGCTGTTTGTCTACGCGCGCAAAAAGTTGTTACTTAGTTAACAAAGCCGCCCTCTCAAGGCGACGGCGGCGGCGGTGGTAGCGAGGGGAAAAAAGTGCGTCGACGACAAGGCGCGGGTTTTAAAAGGACGATAATTGAATTGCGAAAGGTGTTTCAACTTCGCGAGTGCGGGGGTGCGAAACTTTCCGATGGCAAAGTTTCATTGTTTTGAGCGCATATGCACACACATCGGTATAATGCGTTCGAATATAATTCATGAAATTGGCAAAACCACCCCGGGAATTACACAAACGATCCGGATTGTAATGAGCGCTTCTCACATCTTGTCTAAGTTTACCTCGAAGCCGAGTGCACACGCGCAAAGGATAAGTTGAGGCGGCAGGTCGTTGTGGTTGGCTGTTTTCCATGCTGTCGATGCCAGAAACTTCAAGGTTGTTCCTGCCAGCAACAACGCCGAAGACTTCGACGACTTCCAATTGAACAACGCAGTACGAAAGCTCGCGAGTGAGTGCGCGCGCCCGGCGCTTTGATGACTTTTCTCAACAGCCATTATCCGGATCTCTCTCGATGCGCGCTTTATTATTACCAGGCTGAAAACATGCCGTACGTCTCTCTCATTTCGTGCTCACAATGCCATAGAGTTTAACTAACATAATTTATGCTTTCGAATCGATTAATTGCTTTATCTACTCAAATTACAAGCGCGCCGTTCGCGCTCAAAGAGCGTCGCCGAAAGCATTACGCACTTCTCCTCGGCGGTGGCGTCGTCGTCATCGCCATCAACGTTATTATTGCACGCTGTCATCTCTTGCCGCTGCTTTCTTAATAGAGCCGGCGAATAATTATCATTCTACAAAGTTAACATCTTCAAGTAATGCACATATGCATTTACGCTTCGTTGCTTGCTTCTTGAATTACCTCTTTATTTCTCCACTTTGCGTAGGAAATATTTATTCCAGCTGTACAATTTACTCGCTAAAATTTAACTGGATTATTCATCGCAAATAATTAGCGTGTATTTTAGTGAATATTAATCACTAATCAATGAATAGATTAGCATGTGCTTAATTAAAATATAAACAGGACTAATTGCATGTTAAAATTTAAACACCATGGTTAATAATTTATGCTGAAAGAGCACGTAGGTTGGGAAAATAGAAGAAAGGTTGGAATTTATGAGAAGAAAATCAAAAATAAATTGTCGTTGAGTAAACGAATATCCTGCATGACGTGCAGATATGAAACGGCGCGAAAGTATTCGTGGAAAAATTGAAGTTATTGGCGGAAAGAACGGCGCACACTTCATATTCGCATTCAGATTCAGGCCATCAATTTCCACAATAAGAGCGATACTTCTTCGGCAATAACTATGCGAATATATTACGCAAGTGTGAATGTGTATTATATACGTGCGGCGTATTGCGCTGCTCGCGTCGGGAAATTGTGGCAAATGTAATTTTATGTTTTTCTACAAATTTACATCATTTTTTACTCTTTTTGCCGCTCCATCGCGCACGCACCGCGTGTCGCAAATCCGGGTTATGCAGGTACCTTGTAGCTCTTTTTCGCTACGCAGCTCCTCGTTACTGTTCTTGAGTATCGCGCGCGTTTTTCATCCAATATTTTTTACCATATAAATGTAAATGTTTTCATTTTCCTCTCATTTCCATATTGATTATTTATAAGCTCTTCCCGCCAACTTCTATCACGCGACAAAATATCTTCGAATGGAATTTATATTTCCTTATACCTACATCATTTCGGATATTCGATATGCATTACGTACTTGTATTATTTATTGTTATCGGTAATAATTTAAAACTTGAAAAGGATCTACGTATATTCATAAAGTTTGTTTTGATTCAATGTTGTTTTCCTCGATGACTTATTTAATTAAATTTACGCAGCTTCATCGGATAATTTCTAGGAAATATTGTTGACAAGATAAAATGTTTTTAGGTTGTTTACATTGTTTACATACGCAATTGCAGCAAGCTTTTAATTTGCCAGATGAAATTACATAAAGCTCTTCAGATATTCGTGAATTGTATCCTTGGGAATATTCAGTTTTAATTGAATTTGTCGTTCAATTACGTATGAGATGTGGCCAAACATGTAGTTGGTATTCGTGCGGATACCTACTGTGCGAGAGACAAAAGCGGATGAGCGAAAACTAGACAGACATTTCATAGCTACCAACATCGTCCATTATTGTGTGTGCGCGGCTCGCGTGTGCTTTACTTCTTGCATGTCGCGCGTAATTGTCGCTAAATACGCGCAACTCGCACGCGTGCCACTGTAAACAAACGTGACATACACGCGAATAATATCTCCACGCGGCAGACAAGTATTATAAACAAAAAGCGCGCGGCGCGCGTTCGCGATGGAGTGATGGAAATAAAGCGGTTTGGGGGTGAAGAGGGATGAAATGATTATAACCGAAACGATGACGAGTCTCGTCATCAGCCGCGCTCGCACACATGTCATCCGACACACTCGTGCACGCCGCTGACATGCGATTTGTCCTCTTGATGATCAAAATCCACACATTTCGCTCTGCTGATGACACATATTATTGTATTACAGCGCATGTGCACACAATTGCCACGGATCGCAGTAGCGGCCATTCTTCCGCGGATATCTAATTAATTTAGCCGAAAAGCGAAACGCGCCACAAAAACGCCCTCTTCACCGTGAGTGCCGCCACTCTCAATAATTCCTCTCGGACACGCGTAATGAAATAATGAAATGCTTGACACGGATTGAAACCCGGAACAAGGGTGCGTTTTAATTCACATTTACAATCGTAAACGCGGCGGTGACGCTGACATGAAATGAAGTGCGACAACATAATAAGCGAGTGAAATTTGGAATTTTTACATTTTTCGCACGGAGTTGGTGTGTTTCGGCGTGTTTATAAATATGATAATTACATTGCTTGTTTTTATTGCTTTTAGCAATTTTGATGCGGAAGCCTCTGGAAAGCAATAATTTGCTCTTAGACTGCGGAATGAATTGCATAAAATATGCTCCTAATGCCCTGAAAAAGAATACTTAAAGACGGCATTCATTCCAGAAGCCGCCTGCAGGCATGCGAGGCTGTTGTTCTTTTCTCTTCCGTATTTCCTCTTCCTGTTCTGCCCATTGTGTTGTGTGCGTCTGTTTGTTTTTTTCTCCTCTTGCTCGTTCGCCATTTCTTTGGCGCGGTTCATTACGCGAGACTTCTGCGAATAATAATTCAAGCTTATTTTCAGATGCCGAGGCATCGTTAAATAAAAACTAATAAAGCGTGCGCTTAATAAATCCCCGAATGCGCAAAGTGTCCGTGATGCCATTTGCGAATAAAAAGCAAATAAATGCATCATCAAAAAGGAATAAAGAGAAGCCATACACACAGACACCACACACTATGCGTGATGGCGGCTGAGGTCGTCCTACCATCGAAAATTCCTAAGTTGGCAAATGGCCTCGTTGCCGCCGAACGGCAGCGGCGGCGGCGGCGAGGAGTAAAGCAATACAGTGCGCGCTCGCGTGAAGAGATTCTTAGAGAGTTGTAAGGAGTCACTGCGGGCGGCGATAAACATTCCCGTGTATCTGCATCCGCACTTATTAACCAGGCCTAAAAACAAAGGGATTTGAGATCTTCACGCTGCCGCCGTCGCCGTTGCCACGTTAATTCGCTGTATATCATTTACATTTACTGTTTTATTATTCAAAATAATTCCCATTCATGCATACATTCATATCCTTGACGCTCGTTTGTGTCAAGCAGTTCAGCGCTGTGATATTGGCTAAGGAATTGAAAATTTCCATCATTTTTTTCTCCTTTGAGGAAGAGAGAAAAGAACGTAGAAAAACGTAGACAAATGTAGAATTTTCAACACTCATAATAATCCAATTAATTTTATTAATTTGTACTTACGTCAAGCCAAGATGAAATATGAGGGATCATAGTTGCACGAGGAAAATGTATACGGAGCAAGCTTATTAAAAAATTAGTATTCAAAGCAGAATTCATTGCGTTCAAAGAATAGTTAAGAATTATAAATTCCAACTCATTATTTTGCCTTTTCATGTTATAATAATTGGCTTAATTGGGGAATATTCAAAGCAAACATGTCGGTAGTTGCAAGGAGCATAATGAACGTAATGAATTATTTATAAATGCCTGTTTTCGGGGCGCAGTCGCGCGCGTTGGTGGAACGCAGGACGAAAGTCGACTTGACTAAGGATGTGTCGACATCCGTTTAGCTGAAAAGGTGCTAAGTGTAATGAATTGAAGTGAAATGTCAACAAATAAACATTTGAATTGGGCTCAAAAGCAAGGCCACCACCGACGGAAATAAATGGACGCCGCCTCCATTGTGCGTCATTATATTTTCAACATATTCGCGTTTGCACTTTGTGCGGGCGCATTTGGCGCAAACTAAATTTGAAATCCCGAAATTAGAATGTGTTTCATCGTTGGAGGCCATCACTGGAATATTTAATTTCGGCGTGCATTCGGCGGTGAAATGCGCGTGGGACGTCGAACTTTATTTCGTTTCACATTACCCGTAACTGATTTTCGCCTGTCAGCGCTGACAATTTTTCAATTAGAGAGCAACTGCAATATTGCTGTAATAAACGTTCGGTGGAAATTTGTGCGCTGGTGATAAAATTGGCCTTCTTTACTCAGATATCCTGTATATTTTGTTTCGCATACGCGCACACGCACAGGCGTGCGTAAATTTACATGCAAACCGTGAACTTTTGAATAAATTGGTTCACTTCCTAAACTAATATTACTTCCTCGTCAAAGTCCAGCCCATCTAGCGACGACGACGCCACCGCCACCACCCGTAGTACAATTGCGCGTACAATGTCGAAACCCGTAAGCTCGCTGGATGCAATATCGCCGCAAGAATTTTCTACATGCACAATCAACAACTCCGCGCTGAGCGGGTGGCGGCGGCCTTGCCGTTTTATTTTGGCGAACACAAATTCCGATAAAGCCGGAGGGGCCGCACGCCATCGGATCGGGAGCAGTGACGCTGCCGCCTCCGCCACTCCGCACGTAGCACATAACAATACAAATATAAATGGCATGCAATATTTTCCAATTTCATCTCGCTCTCTTCGCTTTCCCATTTTCTTAACAGATGATTTGCTCTTCTTGCTTCATTAATAATGATGTATTCACAATAGGCGCCCGCGCGCCCTTTATTTTATTGCTCGAAGGCGGCCGGCGTATAATTAAATTAATGATTAACCGAAATTCCCCATTGCCCGGATGCCATTCGGCGTTCACGGTAATTACGTTCTGAAATTATTTGGAAATAAATTGCGTATTTATTACAAGTTTTTCACAAATACGACTCTGTTTCGCAAAGAAATGATTCCCACATAAAGTTAGCTTATCTGCGACATAATTAAACATGACCTCAAAGAAACACATGGACTATGGAAACGAATACGGGGGAGGGAAGTTGTTATACATTTAGTGTGTTTGTGCGGAAATGGCGGGCTGCAGTTCTCCTCGAGCGTCGTATCATCCCTGGACTCAAACATGCGGCGTTAGTGGCGCACGTGTTGTGTGTAAACAGGAGCGATATCATCGCGCAATGCTCGCACGCTTCGTCCAGAGATTACAGATATGAATAATTTCGCAACAATTAATGAAGTGAGACCGCTGAGAGCGCTCGGAAGCTTTTCAAATCTCCACCCGCCCATGCTCATCTATCTCGGCGCGCGTTCGTATGTGGACAGAGAGCACCTTAAGAGTTACGAGGCGACTTATTGTGGGCGGCTGTGCTACACGGGCAACACGCTACACCACTAGTTACACACAGTGCGCTTACACCCCGTGTATTCATCACTGATATGCGCTCCGTGACCAACTTTTGTTATGCAAATTTCGCACGGAGATTGCAATCTTTATGCTCTCTCGATGTGAAGTGTTTGCGCATCGGCCGAGAGGAAAGTACTTGCGGGGGCCGCTCCCATAAGTGCCTTATCTTCGCGTGTACGAACGATGTGTAAGCACGAAGATACGCAAAGTGCCCATCTCTATTTATCTACGTGTCGCTTTCAGAGCGCGTGCAGTTTGTGCTACAAAATACTTTGTTGTTGTCTCTTGTCGTCAAAACCCGTTGGGTTGATGCGAAAACTTTCCGTATTGTCTCCGCGCTACGTCATTCATCTCGCGCGCGGCGCACTCGCGAATTATTTATGAAATTCATCAGCGCACGATAAAGAAAATAATGCTAATGAATTCCGGCTGTAATTGCCATCTCTCGTCGCCGCACAATTCGCTGTTTGTATTTGGCAGGAGGATTGGACGCGGCCAGGATTGAGCGCAATATTTTAAGGATCGATAAAGTAGGTGCAAGGTAAAACCTACACCACCGCCTCCTCCTCCTCCGCCGCCGCCTCCGTCGTCCTGCTGTATGATTTTATCCATAAAAGAGGTCAATTGGTTCGTTGCACTTCACAGCGTATACAATTTATTTTCAGCTTTTTCTGCGTTTACTATATATTTTCAAAGATAAACATAAACATACAATAAATAACTCTTGAGAAAGAAACGCTCGTGTTGTACGTAATAATTCTGGAGTTTTTATTGCGGAAATTGGCTGCAAAAAAATCTGAGAATTGCTTTATTATGTTAATAATCCGGCAGTTTATCAAATCAATTACTTTTATTATTGATATTTATCTAACAAACGGCAGATATACGCTGAGAAAATAAACATGAAAATGGCACGCGGTGGAAAAAATGCGTATAACTCAGTGGGAGATTTTCGCCAGTGGATTACGGCGCGCACATTCGCAAATCATTTCGATGGTGCGCTCGCGCCTGATCTGATCGGATTTGCATTTCGGTGATTTACATTTATTGGATATAGGCAGTCGAAAATCGCTTATGAGCGCCGCGGGGCTTGTGCGCTCATTTCTCGAGTCTCGAGCAAACATCTACGACCGCTTTCCGCCTCGTCCAGGGAATCGACGCGTGCGGTGTCTAGTTAATAACCGAGTTATCATTGCGTCGCATCCAATACCTAATGAAATTGTTCGATTTCGGAGTGGGCCACACCAATACATTACGCATTTGGCGCTAAAAAGCATCGCGTCATTTAACCGACGAAAACGCGAGCGCACACAAGGCCATTCTCGTCGCAAGACTCTCGCTTCTCGTTAAATTTTATATAGTCAGCGGCTTGTTCTGCACTTCTCCCGAATTATCGTATTACCGCACAAGGATTCAATTATCCCTTTATGGGATCATCCCCAATTATAGCATTTTATCGACGTTAAATATTGCGGGTTACGTATGTGGGTTAAGTAGCTAAAATATTCCGTTAAATAGTTGATCTCGGTCATTATGAACATGTCAAAACGTATCGTAAATTTAATTTTCTCCTACTACATTTCAGCCGGAATATTCTTACAAAATTTACCTGTAATGGGTATAATTTAGATAATGGCAACTTCCTTTTAGTTAATCTAATGATAAATATTACATCATCAGTTATTGAACTTTCTTCTTTCCACCAGACGCGTGTTATTAATTGATTAATATTTCGATAACCCTCGATTCGATTCAACCGGCAAGTGATAGGAGAGCGTTTATAAATAGACCATTTAGCGAAGAGTTTTAGAAAGGCAAAATATCCAGATTCGCAGACTGATTGCCGTGTGGTATATCAGCACAGCGAAGCGCACTCTGCAGAAAGGCTTCGGTCTTCTAGCCCATGGGCTTTCGCTGCCAAATCGAATTATCCTTATTGGAGTTTCGTCGGCCCCTGATGTTATTAGCTCCACTAGATTGCTGATCTATTTATCTCAAATAACACGTGATGCTATCAAAATACACGTACGCCGCCGTCCGCGTATACACACGCGCGCGCATTGAGTTGCTCAATTCGTTGTCGTCTCGTCGGCGCTCGATCAAACGCGCGTGTGCGATGAGGAAGATGAGCAGGAAGCGTTTTTTTCCCTCGCTCACTGCACGAACTCACTCGTTCCTCAGCTGGAAAATAAATGAACTCCTCGCATCCTGCGCGCCACATGCATTTCTGCAGCCTATACAAACATTGACAACTAAATTGTTATCCTTTTTGTGTAAATTTTTGATAATCGAATTCCCATTCGTAAATAAATTCCATGCCTTTATTGCGATCATAACCATTCAACTCTAGTTTTAATTTAATATGACACGTTACGATATTATTTGCTTTTATTTATTCACCGGAATCGTATCGATGGTTGGCACGGTTACATAAAGTGTTAAACACTTTAAGAGCACCCATAAAATACTCAACTCAACGCTGACAAACAAGCTGTCAGGGCAATAATTTTAAATGTAATTAAAAAGCATAGCGAAGAAGAGGAAAACAGGTAGAAAATTGTGGGGTCGTGTGTACGGTGCTCTCGTAGGTTGCATTTAACGACGCGGATATAAACGGGTAAGCACATGCAATATGCAAAGCGCAAATGTAAATACAAAAGCGTTAAATACGCAATAAAAACCGATGCAACGCGAACGTGGAACGCAAACATCGTCGAGTCATTATTAATAATCTAGACATGGAGAGCGAGTGCCACTAGCACTAATAATAATCGATATAGGTAAATGAATAGAACGCGCATTCATTTTCAATTCGTTTCCCACATGGGCGGACGCCAAGCAACGTCGTGTGACTTTGCTTTCTGCGACAAAAAAAAGCCACAAGGAAACATGTGTTTGGCCTACATTTTCCATTTTAATATAGCGTCAACATTAAAATGCAGCACATGTTTCGCTTCACGTGCACGACACATGAGAAAAATTAATAATGCTTGATGCGTGTAATTCCGAATGTGAATTTATTGCAAAATTTGTGCATTTATTTATATAATTTTCGCACGGCATGGCGGCGGCGCTTTCTTCGAAATTATGCGCAAAAAGCGTGATTTTTAATAAACGCGTTATAACTGCGCCATAGTTACATTCCAACGCGACAATTTCGTGCAAGTTTTGTTATTATCCTTAAGAATTTTCATTAAGTCGTCTTGGACGCCCACCCTTAATGCGTTTCAAAAGGGTTGCGAGGAATCCCCTCAACGCTTCATCCCCATTACGGTCGAAATATAATATTCATAACGGTTTGCAGGGCAACAATATCAGGATTCAATTCGACAGGAGGGTAGAAAATTCACTCACGTCCAAAAATAATTAAGTCGCTTAATATCCTCGTAAATGATTTAATTTCTAGGTATTATGTGCAGGATAATTTATTTCAGTGGATTCTATTTTCGATTGAGGAAATGTATAGAAAGCAGTGGGAAAAAAATCAAGTAATAAGTGAATTTTTATTTCATCAAACTTGACCGATTATTGCTCGAGGCGTCAATGGGAAACTTTGCAAGTTTCGAGTTGACATGGAAAAAGTTAGACGCCTCTTCAGATTGCTGCCTTTTTGAGAGATGTGGCCGTCGGAATCAAAATGAGGTTTTCGTTATATATTTTTTACGTCTCGAGCGAGCAGGCGACACGTCGAGCAAATGCGATTGATTATATTGGATATTACGGACGGCCGTTTGGCCGGAAGAGACGCAAGATATCAAGTTTTTCGCTGTTTAAATGAAACAGCGATGCACACACGCATCGACGCCGCCGCCCGAAAGTTTTGATGTCTTTTCAAACGCCAGCTTTTCTCGCATTGCGTACTGGCGTTGGAGGGGTGGAAACACAGGCGCAATCAACACAGAAGCTCGCTCTGTCGCAAAATTGAATGCATATCGCCGCCACCCCCCTAGGAAGAAGCAGAAGTAGAAGTTGCTATCGAAGTGTTACTGTCGTAGTCTACGCACGCCAACAATACGTCTGGCGAGCGAGACATCAAGATCGGATTGTCGTCGTTTTTTAACTGAAAATTGGTGAAGTGAAAAAGGGTTCTTTATGATTGCCGTGTCGCGCGCTCGGCGATCGAAGAAAAACTTTTCGGTGCATGGCATTTTGGACACATTGCAAACTCCACACACTCCTCGACTATAATCGTATTAAAAGTCCCAAACTAGGATTTCGACAGCGTGTCCTCTTCAAACCTTATTTTTGCCGAATTCGCGCGCATTCGCTTAAGCACAGCAGAACGTTTCCGTATGCGTACTCCAGCAATAAAAGCATTGTAAGGGAAACTTCCATCCTCACGCTAGCACGATTTTCTTCCTCCTTCGAGAAGAAGCAGCACTCATGTTGTCTCATCACTCTGCCGCCTCCGCGTGTGAGCCGACGATGGTCGCATAATGGAATTGTTATCTCCATAAAAGTAAAGAGGTGTCGCAGCCGACGCAGCGACGTCGTTAAAGCCATATAATTACGACATTTACGCTTTCCAATTAAATGCATCATTGTCGTCTGAAGGATCTCTAATGTCATTAACAATGTTCGCGCCATAAATGCAAAACGCTTTTCCGCAATGATTGTTCATTAACACTTTATGCTGCTTACTCGTTTCAATCACGACGTTTTAATATTGTCCTGTTTTGTTGCACTTATCTAATTCAATTTTAATGCATCGTAAAATCCTATTCTAGCATGAGACAATACGCACTTAAAACCAACGCGTTTCAATAATCGTAATAACGTTAATCGAGATCTTACTTGAATAAATGAATTTTGGATTATTCCTTTATTAATAACGCAAGAGTGTAAACATAATTTTGTTGAATACACAACAAACATTGCGGGCAGAACAACTACGAGTGATTATTCAAATGGCCAGTATGATTAATTAATTTATTACGCTGCATATTCATTAACAAATAGCACGGCGCACACGATTTTTAGGTGGCTAGGTGTGCACGCAATCCGTTATAAAATTTTTATTTTATGCATTATGCATCTCTCGCGCCGTCAAAGTGGACATTGATTTTCTGCAACGTTCGGAATCCTGGAGAGCTCCGCTAGTTGAGTGATTGATGCGCCATTTCCAATCGAATTACACACTTCATTTTATGATGATATACGAATTTATTTTTACGTCCTGTTACTACGCACGAGTGTAAAATACCATTGTGTTTTGTCCGACTACCGTGAATAAAAACATCAACAAAATCTATAACGAATTTACATGTTAATGCTCTTTTTACAGGGTTGTGCACAATACTATATTTATTTTTAACGCTATTTTATAAAGGGGTAAAAAGAATTATGGACACGTATTTCCAAGCCGGAAATGGTGTTAATTTTATGTTACCCCATTTTGAACGGCAACTCAGAATTAATAGCCATGATAATTTTTGCAATGCTTTAAAGAAAAGGCAATAATTCTGTATTGTTTGGGCGTACTGTACTGTAGATAGCAACGTAATCCTTTAATTGAAAATAAAATGGAACTCAATCAATAATAAAAGCAGCACACAATTTTACAATAAAAGTAGAGTAGGTACGTACATCAACTACATCAGATATATGGTCTTGAAGTTGTTATGCAATTATGGAAAGTTTATATCAAGTATCTTGTTGGGGATAAAGGACGCAATTAGTACGAAACAGATAAACGATAAAACGTGAATAAATATTTACGAGTATGCAAATCAATAGCGTCGCGTGTCCTGCCTGATTCGCGGACGTCGATAAGACAATAATGGAACGACAAATAAAACGCATCGTTTGATTCAATTGCAACATTATCAGGGCTTGTAAATCAGGCGGCCGCGTCGCAATTGCAAGCGCACCGCGTTTATCTTGCGTGGGGTGGCGCACCGCACATCGCATACCGCCGCCGCCGTAGCACGCGTATGAATATGATGGTGACAGCAATTATAAATTACAGTGGCACGATGCGCGGTACGCGCTCTGGGGGCGGCAATATGTGGGCATTTTTATGCACGCGCGCGGCGGCGGTCCTTTTGTGCCTTGCGGAGTGCAACGGTGCATGCCGTTCAGCCCGTTCTTCCGGGCTGCTGTCTACCATTATAATTCATCTCGGCCGTGAACTCGTCTGCATTTTCTCTTTTATTCGAACATAAACGTGCATGGTAATAGTTAATTTGCATGAAAAATAAGAAAATTACAATTTTTATGGCCGCAAAAAGTTTCACGCATATATAAAAAATGGGAATCATATACCATGTGGTTTAAAAAAGACGAGGGTATCTAGGAAGTATGGGTTCATATAATAAATCCAGAGAATTATTTTCAATTTATTTAGTTTATTGTATGTATCTAAGTTATGTTATTTATCTTAAGCTAGTGGGTCCAATATTTGGTGATATTACACCCTCTCATGATGTACGTTTATGTGTTAAGTAAAATTATAAAAAAAATGCATCTCCAGTTTATGATTTCCGTCAACCAGGGCTCCACTTATAAGTTTCCAAATGAAGAGACTTTAAAGTTTATTATATACGCAATTACTTATTGCTATAATGGTGATTGGAAGCAATAAAGTGTAAGTTTTAATTCGCTACGCTTAAAGCCATAGGTAGCGTGATTGATTTGGCACTCGTCTGTGGCTTGGGAGCCCGGGGTTCGACTCTCGTAATCTGCCAACTTTTTTGAATAAATAAAAAGAATAGCAACCTAAAACTTGAAATCGAGCATTTGTGAAATAAATCTAAATTCAAGGGTTTAGTCATTATCCAAGTTACGGTATGTACACATGGAGTCGTTGAACATTACCCCTCCTTGTAAACAATGACGTCAAAAACCCAGCTCACCTGGTAACTAAAATTCGTCCGAGCTAGTAGATTTGACGGGGAGCAAAGCTCGGGGTGGGCCGCCTGACACCCAGTACTACCTTGTTTCTAGAATTTTGATGAAATCAGAAGTAAATATTCAAATGTGTTGGATTAATTGAGTGTGTTATTTACACTATACATTGACAAACTAATTGTTAGTTCATTTTCATTCGGTATAAATCATTATTTCTTCTTGTTTTATTTTGTGAAACTTTAATGTACGTAATTGTTGGTAAAACAAGCTACACGTACTACTTCTTATACAGATTACTCTCACGTGACAAGTGTTTGGGAAACACATTAGTCGGAAATGAAGTTGAGCTCGATTCTCGTTACGTTATACACCTGAATTGACACAAAATTATAATTCCACTTTGAAACTTATTCCAAACCGTAAAATACTTTTCAGAGTTTGTGAGCTGGAGAAGTAAAACTTTTGAATGCTACCTGTAATTAAGTAAATTTTGTTTTGTGTATACATACACTTACACCTCATGCTAGCAACTCACTCGAAAGTTTCACTGCCTTGCGCATCGGCTCGCTTTTTAAACGCGCAATCCATTTAAACTAAATTGGAAATTTCAAATTTCATATTCACAATTAATTCGGGGATTGAAACTAATTAATTAATTTAATATATCTAATGCTGGAGCTTCGTCGAGTATGAATGAATCTGTATGAAATCGATAATTGTAGAAAGCAAATTACATTCAAATCTCGTAAACGGGAATGCGATTGCTTTTCGAATCAAACTGTCGGTTGAGTTAGCACTTTGTCTGAAGGCATGCACCGGTAAATTGAAATTAGTTAAACAAATATTTAGAAATGTAAATTCGTGATCTGCTTTATTTGAATGCGCAGTGAAATAAACCGTCGAATTGTATTCAGTTAGCGTTATTATGGAAATTAGAATTAGCGCACATTATTAAACATTGATGCACACGAATCACTTTTGCATCCTTTGAATGCCGTAATGCGAATGCGTAGGCACACTAAAAATGCAATGATCGCTCGGATGTTATGAGTGCTGTGTGTACATTTGAAATCGTCCTCGTTGTTAAAAGTTTGCCGACGAAGCGCGCCATCATTTGCCGCCGCCATCCTCTCGAAGAGAGCAATAATGCAGCGCTGCCGCTGCGCATGTTTGCGCAAAAGATTTGTAATTTTTGCATTCTATTCGCGCGCACTACGCGCGAATTTAGCGCTAATACGTGGCGCATAAAACGTTCATAAATATTCGAAATAAGTGAGTTTGCTTTTGCACGAGTCTGCAAATATTCGTCAAGCAAGCAAAAATGCAAACACCAATTGCAACATTTCTCATCATGTTTTTTGCAAGGTTGAAAAATTATGCGTGTAAAAATTATGAAATGAACATAATCTTCATTGTTGTTGAAGAAGTCTTCCCACAATATCCTTGAATCCTTCAGAGTATTAAGGCACTTCCAAAATCCTTGAATTACGAGAAGAAAGTTTGCTAGATTCATGGTGATATACAAATAAAAACCCGCAAATAAGAAATTACTATTTAAATAATAAATTAGGTGTATGAGCAGGCATGTAATAAACAATTAATAAATTATTAAGAAGCTTCTTCGACGGGATTCAGAAAAAATTTACTATTGACATATGGACTCATAAAGTATGTATGTCAACGAAAGAAATTATGAAAAGGATGGAAGGATTGCATTCCTAGGAATATATATTGAATTAGATGAAGACATCACTGTATACGTACTTCGTGTAAAATGCAAGACAAACTCACAAATGATGCAAGGCGAAGACGGAAAGCAGATTTCTATTTAATTCGCCTGTTTGCGCTCGCGCTTGTGCTACGCATTGACATGAACATATTGCGTAAGCTCGCATGTAAATATTTAATGTTTGTTTGTCATTTACGTCGATGAATACGAGTTTAATTCGAACTTGTCAACATTGCGTTTTTCGCTTAAACAAGTTCCGCGTCTCGCACAAGCCGAGGACTTACATAAATTACGCGCAATTCATTGCGGATTCGGCAATTAATTGAATCTCTTCTGAAACCGGAAGCGAGTTAATTATAAATATCTTTCGCGACTGAACAATGGCGCTGTGCGTGATGAGATGAACTTGTTTGATTGGAAAGTTTTCCTATTTGCCATCATCATATCTCTCAGCTGGCAGCGCGCTGCGAAATTTGTCGGTTTCGGTTTTCCGCTCGCCATTTGTGTTTAAATGAAATGTCAACGTGTCTTGTCCATTCATTGCTTTATCTCCTTGTTCATCAGCCGGCTTCCTGCTGACTCACTCTTGAAGTAATTTAACCCCCGAAATGGATTTATTCATATACCAAAAACAATGCGCAGTTACGTAATAGTGTATATCGCAATCAATTACTAAGTAGCTTCGTACGATTCCATCAATTTCGATTTAATCGTTTATATTTGTTGATAAACTTTGTACGCAGTATTCTTGTTTACTTATTGATTGTTTCTGTTGCAGGTGAGTCAAGCGTGTTGGGGAAAGTCCGAAATGAATATTTGAGTAAGTGTGTGCGGTGCGCGGCACTAATAAAAGTTATTTCACGTTGAATGAACTGCGGCGAAACTAATATTCGAAACTTTGCCGTGCAAATGCCAACTTTATTTCCGGTTATCAAATATTAACTCGACTGTCAGCAAATGTTTTCTTCGACTAGCCCAAGTTACTTTTCTTTTTAAATTGTCGTTCGGCCATCAACGCAAAGTTAAATTCGTAATATTGCGTGTACTTTGTTATTAATTAATTCATAGCAACGTAGCAAATGATAGCTGCGGCATAAAAATACGTAGTTGATATTCGAGGGTGAATATCCTTCTATCCTTCGAGGATTCGAAGATACATCATAATCAAACAGGACAACAAAACGGGTCGTGAATGGATTTAATGTATTTGCTTGTTGGCAATGAATGTTATTGGCAACACTGAATGTTGACTTAGGCTTTCAGCCAGGCAGCAGCGAGGCACGCAAGTCATAATTGGAAATCAATAAGTCATTAGTATCTCTCGATGTGTGCAGGTGTAGCCCGTGTATTTTTACGCGATGTATAATTGAGCGCAACAAAATCGGCTTTTTGTACAGACTAAATTTAATTACATTAATATCCGATGGAAAAGCGAGGATAACAAATTCAATAAAAATACCTACATTCGTTTAATTACATTTATGTACGAGTTTCTGTAATTATTATCTGTTTTCTAGATAAATATTATGTAGGGAATTAAAGTCTCTGTACGTAAAGTAGAAAAATACAAAGGTTCTGAACGCGATCGTTTAATTATATTGACTAGGGCACAATTTATCCATTGTAATTTCCCAACATGTGGAAATGATTAATTTAATAGCCGGAAAACATCAAACTCGGCAACTCTTACCACCGAATTGATTTTTGATGTGCGCGTAGCGCGCGCAAAGTCCGTTTATGACTTTGCCAAAACGTGCAATATAAAATTGAGCCCAAACGCGTAATAGGACTTTATGATCCCGACTTAAACTGCCAACATACTGGAGCACAGCCTGACTTGCTACGAACTCCTGTTCGAGTAAGTCCGTCGTAGTTCTGCTACAGCGACTGAGTAAAACTTCATTGCCAAGGAACAGCACGCACACCTTCAATCGTCACTGCTGCCACTGCCGCTTTCGCTGCCTCCGCCGCCGTCTTCATAGCATTCTTACTTGCTGCAATTGCAAATGCGGCATAACGCAGTAAAAAGCGCCACTACGACTTCCCGACGATATTTGACCGCTAAAGCGCACTAACATTTTAGTCATTTCAACGTCGAGTTGGGCGCTCCTTTTTACTCACGTTGCACTTTCATGTTTTAAAGCGCCGCGGTGCATTCAGCATGCAGCACCAATAATGGTTATTATTAGGGGCGCTGGTGGTGAATTCGACGAACGGTAGTGGTAAATATTGATTGAGCACTTGATGAGTTATAAAATCGTTACGAGAACATGAACCGGCGTGCTTGCCGTTAGCCGGGTCACTTCAATTTATGTCTTAATGTAATCCACGACCACCTTAATGCCACATGTTTTGTTCGAAGAAAACAAGAACAATTGCGGCCTGACCAAGTGCTAATCATTATTCTAACGATCGCCCATGAGGACAACGACTCTATTAGGTATTTTCGCAGAGTGTGAAAAATGCGCAACGCACGAACGCAGGCAAAAAATTTGCACAACACGGCGCGTCGGATGAAATAAATTATTATTTGGAGCAAACTGACCCAAATTCGAGGAATTAACAGATCTATTAGGGAGAATCAAATTGTCCGTGCGGGCGCGCGCGCGTGCAGCATCCCGGCCTGATTGTATGTGCATGCACCCAAGGGATAAATTTCACAACCAATCGGCACTGATTAGTTAATGATGAAAATAAACTCGGTGCGCCCGCTCCCCAAAGCGCGCGTTCGTTACGGCTCGGTTCATTTATTTCGCGTTTCTGCGCGAGTCCCGGAAACACATGTATTTTATTTTTTTGCGCCGCCGCGCAACTGGATGTTGTTATCGTCGTCGTATATATTCAGTCGCGCGCTTGTTGTACGCTCCCAATTTCCCCAATCGTATATTATATACTGGAATTGCCGGGCGCACCAACAGCGCGTTGTTTTTTATCGAGCCTTCGACTTTTTTCCGCGTTCTCTGCGGGCTCGACGCGCTTTTTCTGCGCTTTTTCGGGTTTTTCATTTGCGTGCCGCGCTAGGGGTGAGAGCGAAATGTATGCAGCACGCACATTTTCCGTTTCGGCAAATTTCGCTAGTTGTACTAGAAAATAAAGACGTATAATAGATGAAAGTATCAACGAAAATCTCCAGCCAAATAATCTCTGAGGAAAAAACACTAATGTCTTCCAAATTATCCAAGGGATTATTAATAATTGTGCGTTCAAAATTAATTAATGAAAATTGTTTTAATTAAAAAATTTGGAAGTTTTAAGTAAATGAAAATGATGAAGGAAATTTTGGTTTCACCCAGTGAGTAGTCGAGAAAGCGGTAACGATGCAGTTTAGTTCTTATTCTTATCCAAACCAGGTTGGTTTTCGATTGGAAAATAAAATGAACACGCAAAATAAACTTCAATGAACAGTTTCACATTACGAAAGGAAGGAAGAAAATGCAAGGGTACGAAATAAAATGAATGAAAAGCAAAGGATAAAAGGCAAACGAAACGAAGGTTTAACTTCTTGGCGACTTTGCGAATCGCATTATTGGCATTTGGCAGGTTTTGGTTTCGCTCCTTAGTTTCTTTTTGTGCTGTTGCTGCCGCTGAGAAAAGAACATAATTTTGCTTTTTTGCACGAAAGCGATCGGCGCGCATAAATGAAACCGAAGAAACGAATGGATGGATTTGTAGATTCGTACCGGTAAACGTTCGCCGAAAAAGCTGTGCGTCGTTGCCATAAGCATACTCGTAAAGGTTAACGCAACGACTTTGGTTTTGCACACTTTGGTATCTTAGGTAACGACGGCAGCTCTTGTGCTGTCATTTCCGCGCCATTACGGCATTTCGCGGACCTGGACCTGACCGCCTCGCAGGGTTATAGGGATCGTGCACGAACGCGAGAAACAAGAAGACATTCGAACGAAGTGCCACAAAGTGCTGGAAGGCTGTTTGAGCGCATAAAGATAAAGGCGAAGCGGGTTGCTTTCGTCACTACTGCGGTCCATTGTCCATTGGCAGTACCTCATTTTGCGCGCCGTTAACTTTCAGACTGTCCAAAGTGATTCCCGAGAATTTTCCAATTTTCACTCCTAAACTCATCACCCTTTCAAGCTTTAGCGCTTGCTTTTCCAAAAATTCCACGATCTTTTAATGTGCTACAGCTTGATTTCGATCTCATTTATGTTGACTTCAAACACATGATGACATTGATTGAAATTTCTCATTTTCCAGAGTAATTCCTAAAACTTACAGATTATCTGTCTGAAAATTCAGGTTATTGTCAGTCCTTGAAATGTTTCATTTTGGCAAATAATGTTATTAATATTTGGGTATCGTAAAAAATATTATGATATTTTCGCAAAATGAAAAATATTTATAAAATTTTATTTACATTTTGTACATAACCTTTACGTGTAGCTAATATATTATAAAATGTAATTGGAAAATAATTTATGCGAAAGGTCCAGAGATTTTTCATTAGTACACGACGAAATGACATCACGTTGGGAATTTAGAAATTTGCATAAAATGATTTTTTTTCTCTCACGAAAGCAGACGATACGCATGTAATGTTTATGCAGTGGAATACGGTGCTCGGAAATGCTGAAATAAATCACGTTTATTGAGTTATTGCTGTCATTTATTATTATTTTTTCGCGCAGCATGACACGGAAACCAAAAACATTTATAAATGTGGTAAATATACGTCGTTTAATTTTACACACAAAACTCTATTTTCAATAAACATGACCGAAAATCATATTTATTGACAGGTGCACAATATATTTTCAGAAATTGTTTTATACTTTTCACAATTGCTACCATTTGCTAAAAAAATAGGCGATTTATTAAAAATGTAATATGTTATAACTTAAAATAACACCTTTTTTTCATGCGTTTAGATTAGAGTTAGTGTTTTATAAAAATACAGATTAATGAATAACTCATTGACAAGCTATTTTATGGGCGCCAGTTAACTAACAAGTGGACCTATAAAAACTTTATTAATTTTGATTTTAGTACCTACACGGAAAGTGTTAATTTCTATTATTAAGTGCTTTTTTAATATTTCTGCTGACGATAAAATTGTTAAGTCAACTTTATTGCTTTCATTTACTATATTAATATTTTTCATTGTTAATACTTAATGAAAGCTTGCCCAGAAATTTCCACTTAATTTATTTGTATTTAATATATAGAAAATCAAGAACTTTGGAGAATTATTTGTCTTTCATGGATACGAAACTAATTAAGAAACGAGGACAAATAGGACTAATTTAGAATGGAAGAGATATTTTAGTGATTGTAACAATTATTTACTCTTTCGTATATTTCTATTTCGTTGATGGGTATTAAATAATAAAAGTATGACAAGAAATATTGAATACTTCATCATCGCAGTAATCAATACCGCTGAATGAGAAGCAGCAACAGCACGTGATTGACATTAATGCATCGTTTAAATATGTACTCGGTATGCATGTTATCGATAAAGCACCCATAATTAAACGAGCGTATTGACGGCAGTGTGTACACAAGCAGCAACGAGCGGTATTATCGATAGCGACGCGTGGCAAGCAAGGAAGGAAAAGAGCGCGCACGGTGTATGAATTAAGTGTTTCTTGTGTGCATTAGAGCAGGTGACATGGGGGTGATAGATCGCCTTCGAGGTCGTGCGTTGACTGCGTGCGTCGCGTTTAAAACCGACGGAGGCGGCGGCGATGGGTGCATGCACCCAGTGTGCGCGCGGAGGCTGCCTAAAAGAGAGAACGTCTTGTACACATGTAAAGAACGTAAGAGGTAGTGAAAGGTGTCGTAAGTAATTCATATAAAAGTGCCTATCCGTAATCCTGGTATAGCTAATGTAATCTATCTGTTGTAAGCCCAGTAGCGAGGGAGCGTGCGCCACCCCCGCGCCGCCGTTCGGTCGTGTTAGAAGAGGGTTTTGTGGTCGCCGGCAACGACAGCAGCGACGCCGTGGAGCGGCGCGCATTGAGCTGCTGATGAATGGCGGTGTTGGCTCTAAGCCTTGCTTGCACACTTTGTCACCTCGTGCTTTATGCCTTTGATGGATGGCGCGGCCCAGATGTTTCTCCTACATCTCTATTAATACCGAGTTTTTTCGCCTCTCCTTTCATTCCAGCGCACCAGCAGCTTTTCTTCGTCTGTGCGCTCCTCCATTTCGGAAGGATTTTTTCGCCATTCGCGCTCGCTCCGCATGCACACGAGGCGACAGTAAAAACTTTTGCACGCGCACGCTTGCAAATTGCGCTTTGCTAATTTGTACTGCAAATTTCCCACATAAATAAGACCGGAATACTAATATTCAAATTTCCATACGAATTTTTTACGTAAACACCACGCAGAGCGTAATGATGGCGCACTAAAGATTTCACTCTCACTTAACAATTTGGAACAATGTGCTTTTTGTATTTATTCGCCCATAAAGTTAATTGCGAGGTTTTTACGCTTCTGTTTAAATTATAACGACTGCCTCAATATTAGCCCTCAGTGGGCTTAGTTTATAACGCGAAAAATGTTTTCTACTTAGTTTTACATTACGCCATAAAAATGAACGCATGCATAGTTTAGGTGCTTGATGCTTGAAGCGCTTCATCAACATACGTTTTGTTTCCCAACAACAAAGCAACCAAAAAATCGCATGACAAGCGGAGTGCGGAGAGCAACTTAAAGAGCTTATGGAGGCGGCTGGAAAAAATGCATGAATATTACCTGTTGATGTGCGTTGGCGCATATTTGCGAGGCGTATAAACCCATCAGGATTCAGATAACGAGAGTCTATGCATATAAAATAGGTAAACATGCGTCCACATAAATTGCTAATTTGATTGTTACGACGACCATTTCGCCGCCGGTACGGCCACCGCCCCCGCCGCTTAGTAGAGCTGGCGTTGCACCAAAACGCACCTCGCTCAGGGAATAACACTTTTGCGTTTTCAATTTCATCTCATTTATATGCAAAGTGACCATTGCAGATGATCTTGCACATATGTATGCGCTTGCAAAACACTCTTTGTAATGCTGCACTTAGCGAAAAGCCCGAGTTGTATAATCATGGCTGCATAATAACAAGTTGATTAGTCATACCGACTGATGTGGCTCGCTCTCCCTTACGTTTGTAATTCAAATGGGGGATATTTAGTTGACTAATTGATGAGTGTAGTTTACGATTGACCCGTAACTTGACGACGAATGAAATGTTCACTGTTCAGGGTATGAATTTAAACTAAACCAGAAGTTTTGTTAAACTGTAATATAAATTCCTTAATTCAACTACTCAAGTTTACTCGCATATTGACTTTCACCACTACCGGTAATTAATTATTAATATAAGTTTGCACTCGAAACGAGTAAAATTAGTGTTTCATTTGCAATAAATGAAAGGTTATTGCAAATAGTGTGTGCATTCTCTTTATAAAAACGAATGCTCGCAGAGGGCATGGCGTAACGGTGCAACATTACATAAAATGAAAACTCATTTTAATTAAAAAGCCTAATATTCCATTAAGCGCTTTAATGCACCTGATGTTATTGGCCGTCGGTGCTTGCCTGCAAAAAAAGCGTGCGAGCGCTCAGTTGTTTTACGCTACGCAATTCGCGTTTTAATGACGCTACTGCACTCGTGAAGAAATTAGTTTTTTGTTTGATAAACGCACAAAACACACACGTGCACGCGCTGAATTATACGTTTAATTAGTAATGCGAGCCGGAAATAATTTCGCGGAGCTCGGTTATTCCGGGAGCCGTAGTCGAAGAAATTTCCTTAAATAACTTCATTAATGCGTAATGCATTAAAGCGACTTGAGCTCGAAATAAAAACGGGCGTAAGGGTTGAACCTTTCATTATGAACATGCACGAGGTAAGTTTGAAAGTTTGAACGGCGCGCCGAAAATAAAACGAACCGTTTGCAATGCGGCATTTTAATAAGTAAACACGATAATAACTGTCTGCCGAATGAATACATTTTACTCTTATCAGCCATGTGCTATCTGACGCGTATGGCGGCTGCCGTGCACCGTTCTGAATTTCAACGAATAAATATAATAATATAATGGAAAATCATATTGTGCAGTGCACCGCGCTTTCAATTGTAAAATTGTCGATTTCTCCACGAGTGCACACAGATTTTTGTGGACGAACCAGTTGGAATTCAATAAAATGTCTCTTCGAAACTCGCATCCACCGCTGAGTGTGCCTCGAATAACTTGGACGGACGAGGAATTCCGCATAAATGAATTTACAGAATATCATTCGGTTCGGGATGCTTTCGATAACATTCTGTGTGCGCGTAGCTGTTATCAGATTGGTCCTGACTGACCCTTAATGTTAACCACTCGACCCTTTGTGTATCTGGAAATATGTGACTTGCCCTGTTTAGCTATTTTAAGCTTTTCAAATCATTTCTGCACAATTTCCCAAAAATACAATTGTATAGGCATGTTTCAATATTTTAAGTTGCCTATAAATATACGCAAAGGGTAGATTTTGAACCCTCTGCGAAATTAAATATTGAGTTTATAACCTATAATTATTTGTTAATTTATTTTCTTGGGGAATAATTATGAAACATGAAAAAGTAAATATCAAAGTATGAATATTTCCTGAGAAAATATGCGACCTTTGGTAAGTTTGATTTAAAATCAAATAGAACACGCTTAAGGTGGAACGTTAACGATTATAATACAGCTCAATAATAACTTCGTGGAAATTTTATCGGACGTCTAAAAATAAAGAAAGATAAATCTAATAATACTTACGCGAAGTGAGTAAGTTGAGTAAAAGTTTAATTAACAAGTTTTGCGGAAATTAATTGAAAAATTATGAAGAAAAACAAGCGTATGCAGAAAAAGTTTTCAACAAGCACGATAATTTTACACCGCCGGCGCATTCTATATTTACAACAAAATGTAACAAACATATTATGTGTCTGAGAAATGTAGTTGGAGCTCGCGTGCGCTGCTTGCAATCGTTCAATAACGTGTTTCACTACCACCATCGCCACCGCCACCGCCAGCACCACTATTGCCAGCCCCAGCTGCACGTTAAGCACGCGCAAGCACACACGAAGAAGGAGCCTTTATTGCACGGCAACGCTCAATCAATCTACCACTTCAGACAACTCGAGAACTCGATTGATCTTCTGATCTTAATTATATTGTTAAAAATCCATTTCGTTTCGTTCAACAGCGCGCGAATACAATTCTATTTCGCTCCGTCGACAGGCAACACAAAATGTTGAGTAGTCATGTTCAATATTCAGTTATCCTTCAACCTTCGCCCTATAATTACACGCAAAATTAAATATTTTCGCTCGCCGTTGTATTCATTACATGCCCGTCGGAAAAGGTGATTAAATGCCATGCCGAAATTTGTTCTTATATATAAATATTATTTGTGGTTTTAGTATTTCCGGGTTAACTTAAGGAAAACAAAGACGGCGCGTGTAAAAACATAACAAAATAAAACGGAAGTAGCGTAGGCAAAAAGAGCGGAAAACGTTTATTTACATACTCTTAGGGTGTTTTTCTGTTTTCTTCCGTATTTGCACGCCAATATAGGGCTGTGGCGTTTAAGAATGACAAGTCAAAAACATAAAAGTGATACACGATGTTGTAGGGATGAAACGCGACGAAATGAACCATGCGGAGGGTAAAATGAAGTAGAAGAGTGTTGCAGAATTGCAAATAAACGAAATACATTGCTCGAAGAAATGTGTGAACTTAAGTTAACTTATTTTTTTCCCTTTTTGCCACCCCTAGTGAAATATTAGAATTTCCATCAATTAAAATGTTTTCGTTTATATTCTAAACCAGCTTTTCAGCAGCGTTCTTAAAGGCCAAAGGGGAGGAAAATTTATTGATACAAAATATATTTTGGGAAAAGCATCACAACCACAGATTCATTTCGGTTGTACACACATTGCGAATGTGCATCACGGTATTCTGACCATTTCGCTAAGTGAATCACTCAACTGTTGCGAGCGGCGGCATACAGCATGACGAAACCTCATGGTTGTGGGGAAGAAAGGGTGCGCTTTGCGGTAAGCGAGAAAGCAGCTCCTGGGGGTCGTGGATTTTCCCGATTCGGATTGCTTCGCTCCTCCATGGTAACAACCACATGCATATAAATACAGATCATACCCTGATATATTTATATCATTCAAATGTGAATGCCTTCGAGGTTCGCACGCTTCATTGAACATGTTTGTTTTGATTTTGTAAAAGTACTATTATTGCTAAGCATACATTTCATCGTGCGATCAATAACGATTCGGTTTTGTACAAGCTTAATCATTGTAGTTCATTTCATTGCCCTACGTTTAGACACAAATACCGTGCAAGCGGGAAAACGTTTGTGAAATATAAGTGCACATCGTATATTTGATTGAAAATATCTTTGAGTACTCGCCAATGACATTACTCAGCGTCTGGAGGAAGGCGTCTTGGGATGCGTGCTACACGCTCCCTCGCCGATTTCCCAAAAGGGGAAATCGCACTAAGGGAAAGGTTGAATTTCATCCCTTACGTGCTGCATACCACCCCACATAGTATTGAATATGTGTATGTGTTATAGCAAGGTGCAGATGTTTACGAGAGAATTTATTGATATGCTCGCGAGTTGTATTACCAGATTATTACCTTATTTCTGCTCGCATGCGTTGCTCCCGCATCGCTAAATGTACGACATTGCACCCTTCTTGTTTTGCGAAAAAGGCGCAAAAGAAGACGGAAATTCAGCATGAGAAATGTATAGATAAACATAGGAAGAGGCAGTCGTAAAAACGTTCAAAGAAGAATACTCCATCTGCATTCGAGGTTGGCGCACAAGTGTCTTTCACACAGAAGAAGCACTTTTGATGTAATAATGCCAAAGGGGGTGAAAACGCAGTACGCAAAATGCGAAAGTGTTTTCATATATTTCTTCGCAGTCACGGCTGCCAGATGCACGTAATCGGCGTGTGTATTTTTCACATTTTTTAAACGATCTACCATTCTCGTCCTTCTATAGACTCCTTGCTGCAGCTAGCGGAACGCGCTGGCACTTGTACTAAAGAGAAAAGAAAGCATTTCACGCACAATTAAACATTTCTTTGCTTTTATTTTATTCCGCTCAACTGTCGAGTGCCCTCCGCGCATTAACCCCATAATATTCTCTCGTACTCCAGCACATTTTACCACACCATTAGAATTTCCGTTGCAGTTGCTTTCTTTCTTGCTTTCTTTCGTAAATAACGAAAATGTCTATGATCGTAATTTAATGAATATTAATGTTGCAGTATTATAACACACCGAATTATTTATTATATTCGTAAAGTTCGATGAAATTCGATTCGTTTATAAAATTCATGAATTCAATTCTACAGTTCTGACAATAACACAGATTATTTGTTTATCTATGTTTATGGAAATATTGAACAAAAGTTTTGCTAATACGTTATTGAATTAATTAAATTCCCAATAATGAATTAACCAAAATATTCAATGAATAATTAATAATCGCGCGGAATATATTTATGACCAAAAGTAATTTGATTTTTACGCTCAAATAATGCACAATAATGAAGAGACTTCATTAAAGCGCATTTAATTAAATTAACTAATTAATGAATTATCATGTTGTTATGTTTGCTAAATAGATTTAAATAATTAATGCGAAAAACGCTTCCATCAAACTTTCTTCCGCACGGCGCACACACATGATAAATGTAGTTGTTAGTCGCACAGTTTTGTGTGGGCATTAGAACACTAATGCCCGCGCAATCCACCCCTTAATGGATGTTTGTGTCCCGTGAGATTTTCAGTCGGCGGCGATTGTGCCCCTTCGATTCGGCGGACACGCATGCAGTCGGCCAACAAGTTAAGCAAGCTTATCATACATAATTATTTAACTCATGCATTTGTGCATGAGTCCTCTACGAGATAAGCGCGCGCACAAAATATATTAAATATTCAGGCGTGTTTTGTAGCCGGTGAGTCACAACCGCGTCGAGAAAATTAATTCACGCAGAAATTGATTCATAAATAATTACTGCACTGCCAATGCATTTTTATCGGCTTTGACGATAATCGTTCGTAAATTAATTACGGTGCGCGCGCTAATGAATGATGAGTGCAGCAAATAGCCATTAATCAATCAAGCGGAGGCAATAATTATAAGCACTGTTTGAAATTTACATTTTGCCCATCACATCTGCTCAACTCTTGTAAATTATAAAATTCACGCAAATCATTCGATTGGAAATTTAGAAATTTTATTAATGCATGTGATACAAAACAAATATTATTCGTGTGCGGGCGAAATGCCAGTCAACCATTTAAAAAGTTTGTAACCTTCAGTCTGAATTTCGGGAATTGATAAATAGATTTTCGGGTGCGCATGTGAATGTTGTTAAATTTTGCAAATTTTTTCCAACTGGGATGAGACTCCATCGTATGCAAGAACGAACACGCTGCGTGCAAATAAGTTGATTAATATCCGTTTTTCACTGCGAATGACGAGATTGAACGCCAGACGCGGTGATTGTCAACCTGGCGCTGGTGCGTGCATTGATGACTGGCTATGGTAATTGCGAACGTGGTGGCTGGTTCGGTTCATGGGGGAGTTTTTGCAATCGCGACCGGATCGCACATATTTCAATAACGCGAACGCAAGTGCACGCCGCGAAATATGGCAAATTGAAGGACTATGGGCTGCAAACAATTAAACGATAAATTACATTTCGGGAACTGATTGAATCGTTTGTCATTTATTTACAAAATGCTGCTGCCAGCCGCAATCACACTCTCGATGCGCAATGGATCGTTGCGTATGCATTGTATCCGTATCGTTGCTTTATTTTATGCAATTTTATTCAGCCGTGGAGTTTAAAGATGGCCATAAATGCGAATTTATTTATTGCCATTGACACATTCGAAAGAAGTCTAACTACTTTGTGTGTGCCAATTCGAGTTTCGTCCTTCGACTCAAATATATATATATATATGTCGTGTGCCGGATATAAAGATTTAAATTTAACGGTGTGGATTTTACGGGCGCTGCAATAAAAGAATAGGCGAAACAAACGCCAAAAGTCAACGGTGTCAATTTTTATTGTTCAAGTATTATTCAATTCTATTTCCTGCTTATATTGCAATTTGTGCGAATTTTGAGATTTCTAAGTTATTCCCCATTAAATTTTATTTTACACAGTTAATAGTGCAAGAATGTAGGTGAATCAGTAACAAACTCTACTTTAGTAGAGACAAAGTAAGCAATCATATTCTGAAATTGAGATTGTGTATATGTACAATACGTGGGAGTATATTCGCAGAACACAATAAATTGATAAAAGAAGGCAATGAGGAAACTCTAAATCAGGTTGGGCAATTAGAGACGGGTAATTGGTCCGATAAACTCATGTCTAGTTGAGCTCAAGCGATGCTCACTGCGTTGGCACTGCGTTGCCAACGAAACGATAGAACGCTTGAGCAGTCCCGACAAGAAGACGTGCACGCTGCGAGCACGAAAAACGAATGGCGGCTGCGGCGGCGGCAGCGGTGGCGGTGTGTGCACGTGAATTCGTGTCCATTTGAGCGGACGCAGAGCGATACGAGGAAGCGAAGACTGACTTCAATTTCATCCCGTACAACGCCATTGTCAGCCAGATAGACCGCCGCAGATAGTGGCGTCTGCCGGACTGGATGGACGAGCAAATGGTTTATCTCGACGTCGTACGTGGACGTCGTGCGGCTGGGGGCATGTTTCAGTCAGTTTGTTGAACACTTGGGCCTCGGCGCAAAACGATTTGTTGCCGTTGTATAAAGCGGAATCAACGCGATATATCTTCTTTCATACCTGACGTCATGATACGCGATATGATAACAAATTTAATTTCTACTTCGGGGGGATGTCATTCTATTAGCAATTGCTTTCATTATCCTGATTCCTGAATGGAGACTTCTTCGTTTCTTATTGACATTCTTCTCCTCAACAAAGCCATCTACCAAAGTCTTAATTAATTTTATAGATATAATCAGTCAATTCAACTCGGCATAATTAAAATAAACTTTCTTGTTTTCCCTTATTTTCCGGGTAATATCAGGACAACAACTCATATAATTAATTGAACAAGGAAACCAAAAATTATTTCCAGAATTTTTCTCCTGGCCGAGAAGTTGTTTTTGTCAAAACATTTCCTACGAATTGATTCGGGTATAAGTCTTCAGATGAATACTGCAAAAATCATTGACGAATTTTCAGGAAAAAGTTATTCATCTGACTTACAAGAACGTAATCAGAACATTTGTGGACTTGTTGTTGTTAGACAAGTGTATTTATCAGTTGCGGACACGTACGGTCGAAAACTGAATCCTTGCGCGCCCACAGTGAGGATCCTTGTTGTTTCTAACTAACAAGCGACAAGTTTCTTTTGTTGAATGCCTCCGGGTGACTTGGTCCGCGTGCGTGCCGTATAACTTTTATTCCGCCGTTTACGGCAGCCGTGAGGATTAAACTTGCGCCGATAAATTACCAACAGACAAGTTGGCGGTGGCGCGCACCCCGCATTTCGTAATAATAAAAAAGCGCAGGCTACCCGAGACATATTATAATAAAATTACGAGCCCATTTGCGCCGGCGGATAATCGCGAAATTATTTATGATGTATGTGGGCGCACTGGAGGCTTTAAATTGACGTTATGTACTTACACAACTTCCGTTTATTTGCGCGTCATTTTTTCAATTACGCTTCGAGTGCGTAAATACCGCGTAGCAGCGGCTTCGTTAAAGTTGACTCTCTCAGCGCGCGCCTCGTCGGGATAAGGGTCGCGCCAGAAAATTCCACAATTTTCGGCGACATAATTGCGCGTTTGCTTAAGACGTTAACGACGAAGATAAACACGCTCCTGCTATTTACTTTCACGACATCGCCACGCGCGACTCCGGCGAGAAACAAAATGATTCGCGCCATCGCCACTCGCGCTGATAAAATAAGTGCTCCTGGGTGCTGATGTTGCTCAAAGTTTATTGAATTATTTACCATTTAATGCAATTAAATCAAGTGCCGAAGGCAAATTCCGAGATGACTTATTGTGTCTGAAGGGCGCACCGTTTCCAAATTCTTCAGCAGCTGCCGAATTAAGATGCAAAATGGGGATGAAAAATTGAACATGATGATGCTGTAATTATATTACTTTCACAAATTTTGTGTTTAACTCGTATTGAACTAAGCTAATTACATCTCACTGTTGATACGAACAGGCCTCTCGTATCTGGGACATAAATTTTCCCTTATTTCTTCATCCTCAAACAAAGTTATAGCCCAAATAGAGTCTAAATCGTGCAATTTCGGAGATTGCAAAGTAGTTTTTTTCATTAGGTAAAGGTATTAACATCACTCAATTTCCTTTACCGAGGACTATTTCGCCCGCTCCCATTAGCCCTGATCACTCTCGCCCGTCATACGGGTTTTCAATACCGTGTCTTGGGAGAGTTTGGTTAGGTTTCCGGGATTTATCATTTTCTGGGTAGGAGATGCTTTTCGACAAGAATCGTTGCCTTGTGATGAGCCCAAGTGAACCCCTTTTATTACATATATATTTATGTAATTAGGATACTTATTAAATTTATAACCTCGGGATAATATCCCATTTAAATTATAAAATCCCGCTTTAAAATGAAAGAAATGAATGCTCACGTTAGACGTGAATCAAAATATAATTTTTCATCATAAAATAGCCAATCAATAGCGTCGATGGTGAGGAGTGATTTATCAATGCACTCTTAATATGAAATGGCGGCCATGAAGAGTGCTCTGACAGCGATAATAAAACATGTTTAACACCTCTTTGTGCGAATGTCTCGCAGAAGATTATGCGCGTAGTAACAAAATACAATTCGCTTTTGTGTCGGTTTCAAGCAGAAGGGATGGTTGGTTGGCTGGCTTGCATTCTCGCGTTCGACGGGGCGGCAGCGGCGACGGCGGCGTTTTGCAAATTGCATGTACGCTGGCAATGTATATTCGACGATGGTTTACATAAAACGCGCACTGTTGCCCCGTCCGTCGCTTTTATATCAATAAACCTGCGCGTACACTGCATATGAATATTATATACGTATATACAACATTTTATCTTTAACCTATGGCCGTAATAAAACGTTTTACATGTTTCTATTTGGTCTGCGCACATGTCGTCGTACATACATCTTCAGTTTTATTATCTGCTACTCTTTGCATCGTTCGCAAACTGGAGCAAGGACGACAAGTTGCGCAACAACATGTGTCCGTTCATTCCAACGTCATCCCCATCGCCGTCGCCGTCGCCGCCGCCGCCAACTCCGCTCGAAAAATTAAACTCTGCGGGCAATAAATTGAAGCCTAGTCTAATTTCGGCGGCCGCAAAAAATCTTAATAAAAGTCACTAACAGCTGCCTTTTCATTTGGCGAGCTGTCATATCGCAAAAAGCTGTTTGCAGAAGCCGCAAGATTAAAGAAAACTTGAACAAAGCGCCGCCAGCGAAACATCTCAACGGTATGCGCTGTTTACAAGTATATTTTATAAGGCCAGCACAGCCGCTAACCGCCGCCCACCGTGAAATCAATCGATCAACAGGAGAGTTGGCAAACATGCTGTTCTGATAGTTGCGCGCTGATGTAACGTTACGATTTTACATCGCGTTGCGAATCAGAACAGGCATAAAATGTGCACTTTTTCATTCGCTAACACGTCCACCGCATTTAATTACAGTGCAATAGTCGCTCGGCACGCGGGAGCGTTCATTGTTGGCTGTCAGATATGGGGAATTTGTCGGGGGAAGTGGCGGTTAAAGGCGTCGTTAAAATCGCCCTGTGCGAAGAAGAAGTACACGAGAAAATGACGATAAGCTTATCAATAGTCACGTTTCGTTCGAAACTTTGAATATTTATGAATGCGCGCCTCGTATTTTTCCTCTTAGCACAACGCGTGTTGTATAACACCATTTCGAGTGGCGGGCGGCGCCACGTTAATTTTCTGCTTAAATACTCAAGCACTTGTATCAAGTCAATTACATTGTAGCAAATGAAGAAACTACAATTTCGCAGCTGGGTAATCGGCGAAACGTGTACTCGTTTTTCGCCCGCCGGCTATAATCTTACAAAAAGTTAGCCGCGCTTAATTAGAATTTGACATGCGAAATAATCGAGGAAAAACTCGCGCGCTTCCACTTTGTTATTGATACCGGTTCGTCATTAAATTGAGGTTTTACAACGTCGACGGGTATCGTGCGGTTAGTTTGTTGCAATATTGGAAATTGCATAAAATTCGTTACACGCATGATACAGCGTTCCTGTAAATTATTGCCGAGTGGAAATAATAGCGATTGCAGTGTAAATAATTGTATTTCCCGACCACAAAATTGCCAAATGCCATACGCCAGAGTGATTGACATAGTTTATGGTCAGTAATTATTGACATTTAAATTTTATAAACTACAACCGAACAATATGTGTACAATTTTTAATCGTTGATTCAATTAGCTCTTAGTTATTATCCTGATAGTTAAATTTGTTTATAAAATATTTACACGCATTTCCTCTTACCGTGATAGTTAGCACATCCCACATACGCTTTTAAACAAGATCACTACCTCTCAGTTCTGTAGCTGATATCGTGAATAGCTTAAGCATTCAAGCACCGAGCATATAACATTTACTACGTGTATACTGGCATGCGACGCAATATTATGGCATTTCACTGCTGGCTCTGATGCCAAGACTACACGCGTTATTCTGAGCAATCCTCAAAAGACATTAGTATTCCGTACAAGTTACATATTTTATATCTTTTGCGGGCATTTCACGACAAGGATATTATTCGAAAAAGGCGAACGATTCTGGCCGAGTAGCTCATTTCGACTCGGGCTGACCGCGATGTTATTGCCGCGGCCTGTTTGCGGTCGGGGCGATCGGAGACTCCAAAGGGATGAGATGCCGAAGAGGGCGAAGTATGTGCATTGCAAAATTCCGGTCACGACATTCCACATAGGGACATTCGCACACCACGACGGTGTTGGCATTACATTGCCACTCTCTTCGATAACAAACCGTATTCGCCGTTGAGAGATAGACGTATATTCCATCGACTATTTGCCCGCCCTGTGTATTCAGCACTTCTATTCGTATCCTACTAACTCATCGCCAAACTGCGACCCCTCGCATCCCACACATTGCAATCATTCGAAAGACGCACCGGAGTGAAGGAAGAAGTGCGAAAACTCTATTGGCCGTCCGCACACACGGACGATTCGTTCATCTGGACTGATCTAACTAGCGGCAAAGAATATAGCCGCCGGCTACTCAATGGTCATTTGCACTGGAACTCATTCACGTGATCCAAATAACGCACACGTACAGTAAACACGTTTTTATATCGGTCTGCGGCGGCGCCAGGCAAAAAGAATGCCGCAAGAATGGCACATGTGGATCGCTCGCCCGCCACCTAACAACTCTGCTGCAGCGGCGGTGGCGGGGTTTTTGTTTGCATTGCTTTTTCTGCTCTTCGCTGATTTCTTCACCACGCGCCAGCAACACTCTGCTACTATCTGCCGTTATTTGTACTATAAACTTTTTCCCATTCTCCTCCTTTGAGGCGCTATACAATCCTAAGGGGTCCTTCTTCGCATTTTGCAACTTTCCTGTCCGACGACTACGTGCCTCCGCGCGCGTACCAACATCCATTTCAGCGTTATAGCCAAGCAGTTATATTGTGTAAGTAAACGCCCTGTTTGCTTGCTTGCCTGCAACAACTACATAACAACAATATGGCCAGCGCGTGTTATTAAATCGAATCAAGCAGTAGGAAGCTTCGTAGCAAAAATGTATGCATCGAAGGCATTTCAAATTATAATCCGGGAAAATGCGATATAAACGTTTTATTACTTAGAAAAAATGACTTTCCGTTTATTAAACGTATACGCATAAACCATATCCAAGCGGAAATTACTTTATAGTTTAATTAAAGCAACTCACGCCAATGCAGTAATATTATCACTAGTCATTGCAGCATGGTTTCAGGATAGCTGCCGTCCTCTATTTGCAAAGGATACAAACTCCATTTTATTACTGGCATTTTAATCCTGTACCAAAAGTAGCATGTTTAAAGAATTACCATGACTAATTCACATTTTTATGTTATAGACTTTAACAGTGCTGAATCCGCTTCGAAGTGCCGAAGCAGCAGCAATGCAGGATACTGATTACGCAGGACCTCTAGTTTTCTGCCTGACCTTTGGAGCATTTCTACTGCTAGTAAAACTTGGAATAATGTTATTTATTCATAAAATTTATATATAAATACGTTTCAGAGTGGCAAAGTGCACTTTAACTACATTTATGGAATTGGAGTAATGGGTTCTATTATGATGTGGGGTCTCTTAAGCTTGATGTCGACCGGTGTGTCGTTTGGTACTGTAATTACAGTCCTCGGATACTGCATTTTGCCAATGGTTGGCCTGTCTGGTATTAATATTGTTTTAAATTTACAGTAAGTGAAAATTACGTTTAAAGTAATTTACAAAATTACAGGTATGCTTTGTTCCAGGGGTTATATCGGCATTGCTTTAACATCATTTGCAATATTTTGGTGCAGTTTGAGTGCATCCAAACTGTTTGTAACAGCATTATCTATGGATCATCAACAACCTCTTGTAATGTATCCATGCGCGTTGCTTTATGGCGTATTTGCATTAATAACTATTTTCTAGGAGAACAAACCTATTCATACTTTGAAAATGCATGTATTTTTTTCTGTTTGGTTCTCAATAAATTTTATACTTTTATGGGTATAATATTGATATAACTACAAAGAATTTGAATTTTGCAAATGCACAATATCTTTTCAAATTTAAATATCTACATAAACACCCATCATTTTCTGCGTGTTTAAGCTTGACGTTTCTTACTAAATGGATTGATTTTCTCCATCCAAGACGTCGAAGTTTCACTATAACAATAATATGAAAATTAAATTTTGTGGATGGTACAATTGCTCATCACATACCCCACACTGATATCAGCGTCACTAGAGGCGAGTTTAGCCTGCTTTAACTCCTCAATTAATTGAACCCTATAAACATGTTTTAATGGTTCAACTTTCTGGGCTGCTTCAGTTTGTTCTCGGAATCGATTGATAGCTTCTCTCATTGAATAACCATACCATTCAATCTCCTCTGGCGTGTACTATAATTTATATTTGATAACAAAATCTCATAAAATTTGAACTCAAACTTACTGCTGCAAGGTATTGTTCATATCTCTTCAGAATTTCACCCTGTTTCTCTTTACTATTTTCATATGATGGGCAACCATTTTTCAATTCTTGTAGTATTTTCCTTTTTAATTTCAAAGGAAGTAATGATTTTAAGTCACAGGCTGGAGTCTGAAAGGTATCAAAATTGAATAAATCATCAACACCCTACAAATAGAAATTTTACCTTCAGTAAGTAATGATCCAAACCATAATTAGAGTTTATCAATTGCAATGCTCGATTTGTTAACACAACTGACATATGCTTGTTTAAAACTTCACTGTAAACAACTGATCTATGTAATTGAGGTACCCAAAAATGAGGCACTCTTCGATTTTGCCTTCCACGTTTTTGAAACCCCTGTATAACGGCCTCACCACCCCATAACTGAGTGTCATATTCTGCAGGATACCTCAATGGAATAGGAACATTTTGTATAGGAAACCTGAATTGTTAAACCATTTAACTATAGGTAAATCATGATGAGCATTAAGTGCACTTACACTTCATTTGTTACTTCATCCCGTCTCCATTTACCTTCCTCTGGAATATAATTTACTGCTGTAGGTTCAGTCAACTTCCATTCTTTATAAAATTTCTTATATGCTTCAGGCAACAGAGAACCAGGTCCCTTATCCAATGGGGTGTGAATTTTAAAAGGTGCAAGTGTATTAATTAACTGTAAATATAAAATTAAACATGATGAATTTCAAAGGGATACATTATCCCTGATGATAACATACCTTTGAGGCCATTTAAGATGAAATCTAAAACAACCAAGTTCACTAAACAGAGCAAATTTTGAGGTTAATTTGATAACTACAATGTGACACTTCTATTTACGGTACTCAATCCGAGTGAATACGAATGTACCATGTTCGTGTATAATCGTTAATGTTTACAAAGTAATCAGCTGGCAGTGTTTATGATCTGATAAGGTAAATGTTTTATCATTTTTGTTCTCAGAACTTAATATTTATTTTCTGCAGGCCAGTTCAACGTTTGAAAACTTAGAAGCAGTAACGAGTCATCTATATCTTCCATTAATGAAGTGATTGGCATGCATCTAATGTTTACACTTTTGTTATTTGATTAAGTCAAATTAGCAAAAAGTGATAAAACTTTATCCATCGGTTCCGCATAACATCTATGATTGTTAAAAATGATGGCATTTTCTATCTATAAAGGAGGTCTTATCATACTTCCATTTCTTGTGATTAGTTTTATATTATATCTTTGGGTGAAAGGTGATGAGCATAAAATCAATTTTCCACTCATGCCATATACAATACATTCTGAGGCAACATTAAAAACATATAAATTATATGAGCCGATATTCAATATTAGGATCTCACATCAATTAAATAGTGCCCCTTGTGATAATAATATAAGGACAATTATTTTAGTTACTAGCTATGTTGGTAATATTGAAACCAGAAGTGCAATGAGAAGAAGTTTCTCAAATCATGAGTTAGGATTGAAATTCAATATAAAGAGAGTTTTTCTGCTAGCTGTGGAATCGCATAATCAGCAAATAAAGCAAGAGGCAATTGAAAATGAATCATTTAGATTTAATGATTTAATACAGGGCAATTTTTTTGAATCATACAGAAATCTTACTTACAAGCATATGATGGGCCTGCAATGGGCAGTAAATTACTGTCCTAATGTACAGTACATTGTTAAAATGGACGATGATATTGTAATTGATGTTGAAAATGTAGTCATACTTTTAAACAACACAAAGTTTCCAAGAAAAAAGCTGCTTGCTGGATATAGATTTAAGAATATGGCGCCTAAAAGGGTCTCAGCTAATAAATGGTATGTTACTCAAGATGAGTATAAGTACCCCACATATCCAACATTTTTAAGTGGATGGTTTTATGTTACTAATCCGTTTACCGCAAATTTACTGCTTCATGCATCCAAAACGCAATCATTTTTTTGGATAGATGATGTACTTGTTACTGGAATTCTTGCAGTTATCGCACATATAACACATATACCATTGGACAACATTTATTCTGTCCACTCTGAATTTATGCAATGTTGCCTCGCGGATTTGTTGAAAAGTAATTTGGATTGTCCATTTTTAATAGGTCCTAATGGTGGTGATAATAACTTATTTTACAGCTTTAATAAAGCAATTGCCAACTGCAGAAAGAATTCAAAACAATTCAAATGCAGCCCTCGAACCATTTCAATTAACGAGACTTGCATTGTTGTGAAAAAATCATCAATAGGTCAATCAATAGAGTCGATAATAAAACCAATTAAATTGTAAATTTTTAAATGTACTGACTTTTGTCTTTTATAAATTTGTCTTTTTATAAATAAATATTTAATTTTATATTTACCTATATCAGACTGCTATAAAATTAATAATAGAAATAAATAATAACTAATTAATAATTAATATCTTTTGTTAATTAGCTGCATTTGTCACGAAATCTTCAAGGGCTGCAAACTTTGTTAAACTTCACCGTGATGTTCTGGTTCGTTCTGGTTATGGGTTTCTTATTGCCATACAGAATAGTGGAGTCGACTATAGGCAACTGCCTATGCAGATTGAGAACCCTTAAAAATATATTAATATAATCCTATAAGATTAAGTAAAAATTCAATGGTTCCATATATTGATTATAAAATACATTATATTATTAGAACTGAACTATGAGATCTTCAAGTAAGTAAAAAAATCTAAACTATGTCAAAAATAACCTGATGACGCATGTGTCAACAAACCCATCGTCAGGTTGATTAATTAAATAGCTTCGGTATAATAATGCGTTAATAGCGTATATCTTATTATTATCGTAGCTATATTACATATTTAGTTTGTAAATAGTTAATACAGTAGTTATTAAGTTTAAAAATGGGTGAAAATCTCGAGGCGCTGAATAACAAGTTAACATCACAAGGATGGTAATCTTATTTATGGTAAAGATGTTCTTGCTAAGTTAATACAATTTGTTCTTCTGTATAAAGGTTCATATCGTCAGAAGGCATGCATAGGATAACTTCCAATGGCAATCTAAAAGATTATAGAACCGTCACACAAAATGCTTTAGATGTAAGGTATAAATTTAGTTTTGGGGTTATAATTCTAATATAATTTTTTCAGATTGATTTAAAGGAAATTGGTAGTTCAGTATTGGCAGAGCAATTAAGCAGTAGACTTGTTAACAATGTTGTTCTGCAAATTCAAAAACTTCGTAATATATCAGCTCCCAAAGCCAATGAAGAGTCACAGGCTGCTCCAAGAATGCTAAAGTTAAGTTTAACTGATGGTCATACACACTGCCAAGCCATTGAAACTGACAATATAAGTGGCTTAAATTTGCATAAAACAGCGCCTGGTACAAAGATATTGCTCAAAAATGCGCCTGTAATTAATGGTTTCATATTTATTAAACCTGAAATGACAATAGTTCTTGGAGGTAAAGTTCCTATGCTTTATGAGAAGTGGGAACTAAACAGGAATATGTTAAATTACAAGAGATCAGATGTTAATTCTGATGGTCCACCACCATGGGTTAACTTTGGTAAAAAGATCACTGGTGCAGAATCTAAAAACTTCAAATCACTTGAAGATAAAGGCAAGGATGATGGCAAACCAAGTGAGTTTGATGTACAAAGAAATGTTGCTATTGCTGAAGCTACAAGTGGAGCTGTCAAAAAGGTGTTTGGTGGTGGCACAAAACCATTGATTAATGAACAAAAGCAAGACCTCAATAAAAGTAAAGGTCCACGTGAAGTGAGAGAAACAAGAGGTCCAAGACCTGAAAGGAGAAGTAAGCGAGAACCTAGGGATAAAAATGATGTAGTCCAGCAAAAGCCTTCTGAAAAAGTATCATTGTTTGCATTCTTGGAAGACAAGCTTCCAGAGACTCCAACACAACCAGCAGCTACAGCTTCACAATATCAAAACTCTTATCATAAGGAAGAAAATTATGCTAATTCTTATACACAATCATACAAGCCTCAACCAAAACCATTCAAAATAGATAAATTTAAGCTTCCCAATTCAGGTCAGGAAAATAAACAATCAAATAGTAATCAAGGCAAGCGGCAGAATAATCAGCCTCCTCGTCTGCAAAGTAAAACCAACAATTCCGCAACATTTAACACCACTCAACCGGAAGTCCTTGATGAATTGGCAAATAAAATGGATCGCTTGAATGTGAACGCTTCGTTCGCTAAAAATGCTTTTAAACAGCATCTGAATTTGTCACAACCGCCAAGGAATAATAATGACTTTGGCGGGCCAAAACAAATCAAGACCCAAGAGTCGCAAAGAAGTAATCATATTGGCAACAATATTGAAAACTTTACAAATAGTTGGAAATGGAATGTGGGAGATATATGTATGGCTAAATATTGGGAGGATAATAAGTATTATAATGCTACAGTAACTGCACTCACAGATAAAACATGCGTTGTTAGATTCAATGATTATGGTAATATGGAAGAGGTTTTGCTAACTGATTGTTTACCTATTAGCCTTGAAGATGGAAGAAAACCGAACAAATATGCAAATGGTATGTTTCCCAAATGAATTAAAACAATTATATTTAACTTGTACTGTTTTTCAGGTAATACTGAAAATAACAAGACTATGAGAGGAAATAGAAATTTTGTTAATCGTAATCATCGACGTTATTGATAATTGTAAATCCTAAATAAATTAACAACAAATTAGGAAATATTAATTAGCTGGTTTATGTACTACCATTGTTTATATTTAAACTAATAAAATGAAATGATGACTATGTGAATACTAATCTGCCTTTAATAAAATCATAATTCAAACAGGGTTATTTTATATTATAGTTCCTATTTGTACAATCAAGTACTATTTAAATATTTTTGTTGTTAATGGAACTACATTTAATCATTGTTATGACTATAGTGTTATAACATTCCGGCTATTGAAGTTACACTTAAAAATCCACCATTAAATATGAAGGTGTCGCATAAATGTTTTGAATTATGGTTATAGAATTTAATATTGTAAGTATGTTGAAGGAAAATGCAATTCATTTGACTGTGACAACATCCGATTACAACCATAATTAATTATATGATTATTACATAGAATATCCATTATGTGGTTATTAAACTACAGATGATCGTTAATTATCAAACGCTTGAATATATTTGCACTCCCATGTGGAGCGTGCTTCTACCTGGTGGATAACAAATCAAAAATTAATTCACTGCTTCCACAATATTATTCATGTCAATGTTTGCGCATTATACTGCAACCGTAATGTATATTTGTTTAACCACGTTATAATGATTATGGCATTTATGGTAGGAAAAAAATAAAGCACTGCATTAGGGAGACATTGCCAAAATTTCATTTATTTACGCTGTATATTCATGAACTTTGGGGGGTGAAATGAAACCACATGCAGCGGATTACGGTCAGGATGTTTATCACAAATTATTATTGTTGATGAAGTGTGCATGATGTTCGGTAACACTTGCGCTGTTTAGTTTGCCTCGAATTATTGATATTGTGAATCAATAAACAAAACTGAAATTTTCCTCATCAGAATTTGGGTTATGGAGAATAATCAAGTTAGTAAATGAACTTGATATGATGAAATATATAATCAAGGTATTTATATAGCTTGATTAAAAATATTAACGGACTACAGCTGAAATGTTATTCATTAGTAAAGCAATTATATGTATATTAAGTTCGAGTTCATATTTGGTCGTTAAATTAATATTTTTGTTCATAACAAATGAACTATACAAACATGAAAAGAACATTTTGAAATAGAATTATGGCACGACCGAAATAAAGTTTCGCACGCTACATTACATCTTTAGAAACTTGACTTTAATAATACGGATTGAATATTAAGCAAACTTTTCGCGCGTGCATTGCCGAAGCATTGCCGGGAATGTAAATAAGAAGCGAGCGCGCGCGCCTCCGCCGCCGCCGCCACCGTCGACATCGAGTGCAAGAAAACGTGGCGCATTCATGAAGTTGCGTCGAATCCTAGAAACGCGAAGCAAGGGCGTTAGGCGAATTGTTTTTGCAGGCAGCCGTTTGCATATTAATTCATTTCGGCAGCGCGCACATATATTTCATATGCAAATTGTCTGTCTGTACAGGGTTGAAATATGCACGGAACAAATATTTTTCTGCAACTGACTGAGTGCGCAAACCAAATTGAAAAAAGTAGTGGTGAAGCTCAATTGTCCTGGCACGAGTACAAATTTATATTTGCAAATACTATCCAGAACTGAAAACGTAACAAGAACGCGTTGCAAAGTTAGCAACAACATCTGAAACTCTTCGCAACTCTCACATCCGCTCGCTTCCTGTTTATTCAGTGTTGTTGCGCGATGCTTTATGTTATTTATTTAGTTATTTATTTAAATCGAAAACGTGCATTTCAGATTCATTGTTTGCTTCGGCCTGAAAATCACATTCGTCCTGTCAGACTTTGAGTGCCAGCATTGCATTGTGTATCACGCAAAGCCGTGAAGAAAACGGCGGTGCGGATTTGCTATGTTTATGCAGAGATTTAAAGTATGTATAATTCGATGAAAACCGCAAACATCGCACCATTCCGGACGCCCATCACGCGCCCCTTCTGCCGATAACAAATAAAATATCGCTCGTACGTGGTCGACCTCCGACCATAATTCATATCCATACGAACAGAAGGGCACTATACGTGCGTGCCGCCTCCGATGCTTCAAGCATTTCCAGCTTCAGATATTGACAATTTTTGTTACTGCAAGCAATAAAACACATGTAAATGCTCCCCTTAATACCTACCTATTTTTATGTGATATTTAATTAATTTTCAAATCATTTAAAATAATAATGACTATCCTTATCAAGATTTCTAAATGAACTGTAAACTTCTTGTTTGCTTATTTTGCTATAAAAGAAATGTGCGGGAAATTGCTTCTTTTTAGTATTCATTTCTCCATTGCGCTGGAAGAACAAACGTTAGCATAATGGACCGTCAATTTTCTTTTCGTCGAGTTCATTTTATTGCTTAATAGTGAATCTCCTTTTATTTTGCTGTTTATGACAGTTTTATATGAAGCACAATGCGTTGTTTCAATGTAAGTATAAAATTATTACGTTCAGCTCATCATCATTGACGGCAGTGACAGTTTTTCACAACAAATAAAATACAGACGTAGTTTTGCCGCGGGCTGTTTGCCGCTTTCGTAACATCTGTTTGTAAGACTCGGTTTGCAATTTAAATCATTCGAAATGTTACAGGATAGTAAACTTTGAGTTGCGCTAATTTATGCATTGTGCATGTAATAATCTAAGTTTAAAATTACAATTTCACTCCTATGTTGAAAGGGTTGCAAAACGACACTTTGCATAAGTGATGCATCTTCAAATGAATTATTATTCAAATACGAGAGGTAACTAATTGCACTAAACAAACAGAAAGTTCCTGTCTTATTTTTGCGCACGCGGTTTGCATAAATATCCTCAAGTTTCTTGTTATAATTGTGTAAAGTTCTTAGGTGCATTTAATGAATGACAAGCATAACAATTGCGTATTAAATGAACGGACGAACTGGCAGAGAACAAAGTAATTGTTAGAATTAAATGTTTTATGGCATTTGTACGTTTGGAGTGCGCAATTTTGTATTTGATGTTAAAATTATCTTCGATCTATGGAACTTATTGATTTGGCAATATTACATTAGTAATGTAATTAATTATCTAAGTGTTTTATGCTTGAGAATTATTAAAAATTAAATTTGTGTACATGGAGCAGGGAAAATATGAAAAAGTTGGGGAATTTTGGAAACTCGAATGTTGAGTTAAATATGCACGAATATTTATTAACGGGTTCATTTATTATTAACGAATTTCATTTCATTAGGCTGTTAGCTTGCTTGCAGGGTGAGCTTTTGTCGGATTTTTCATTACGCTCTGGTACAATATTCATTTCAAAATTACCTTGCTGCAATGCCCAGAGCGCATCAAACACAACGCGGCATGGACATAACCCTGAAAGAAGAATTACACAGGACATTCTTGCAAAAAGCATTCAACCTTTTGCTTTCCACTTAACTTTGCATACTTTTGCGCCATAAGCATGCCAATTTACCATGTTAATACATCATGAAACAGTTCAAAAATATGTATAAACTGAAAACAAAGTTGTACAAAGTTGTAATTGGATTTCGTCCGCCAAAAAAAGTAATAAAATATTTATGGGAACACCAAGTGTATTGGAGTTCGCGGAAAATATGCTTGTATTTTCATAAAAATTATGTCAAAAGTGAAATTAACGCAGAGACATCACAATATTATTATCATCATCATCAACATCGTTCCAACAACGCGCAACGCAATAATAAACTAACGCCGAAAAGTATTTTCGCATACCGACTTTGTGCGTTCGTTCCCCAAACACGTGCTTTGTGCGCAAAATAATTTTCTGTTCATTCGTCGCTCTGAATTTTAATGCAATATAAATGATAGGTTAATGCGTGACTTCAAATGAAAATAAAAGCGGCGAAAAAACCTCCGAACCACAAAATGTACTTTTAATCAATTTCGCTTTTGTTTGCGTTTTACTTTTATTCACTTATTCTCCCATTCAACGTTAATGTTGTATAAAAAATAACACGGCGAATAAAGCTTATTACTTTTTCTTTTTGCGTAGATCTTTATGAAGATAAAAATACCTAGTCAAGTCGCAAATTTGCGACTTAATTAAATAGAAAATTATTTCTCACATAATATTTTCAATTAAATTTAAAATTGGATTATTAATCAACCAAATGTTTAATTCTTTTATGATCGAGAGTAGAAATCAAATTGGAAGTAAACAATAATATTAATAGCTATTTAGGTCAATCCGAAATTATACAAATACCTGAAAATAATAGCCATTGATATTCTTTCAAAGTACACTTAAGAGGAATTAAGATTTATCATCTAATTCTCATCAAATTCACAAGCTTTTCCAATTCTGAATGATCGAATATTCGTGGGAGCATCCAGACAATCGCAGAATGACAAAACGGACGTCGAAAGCATCGACTTAAATCCGTTTTCCATGTCGATTCGCAGCAAACCTAAGCGAATTCTCCACAGAATTAAAACTCAATAAGTTTTATTGGGACTTTTATTACAAAAGAGTAAACTTTATATAAGAATGATAAGATGCCGCGAGAAGAGGGGCGAAAAAAAGAAAAAAGAAACAAATCTTGTCCCACTCCATTGCTTTTAATTTCTTCACGCTCAGAATGCTCAGCGAGCGTGCGTACATTAAAAGAATAACTTGAAAGTTTTTTGATTAAATGCAGCCACGAAAAAAGCTCCCATCTTCATTATGCGGTGTGTAAACCGCGCACTACCTCGAATGCTAGTTGCCAATAGAATGCAAATGTTGATTCAGTTGAAAATTTTTACCTAACCTAGTGCACTCTCAAGGAAGAGATCTAAGGATTCGCCAAAGATCTGCGCCTGACTCGACTTGCAGATGTTTGATTTGTTAAAGCGGTAACTTTGCTTCCTCTTCCTCTTCTTCGGCGAGTCCAAAACGTCAAAAATGTGTGTGTTTGTATACTGGTTGTTTGAAACTTATTCTTACAATTTCTTTCTAAATCTCTTTCTTTCATAAAAATTCATGAATATATCTTTTATATTTAAATTATTTTACGCTTCTATGGGATAAAAGTATTTTGTGATTAATAAAGGAATAACGAATTGTCATTATTGGAACACCGTACAATTATGAAAGTTTTTTCTCGCCCTTAAGCAGTCAGCATTGGTTTACGGGCATAAAGTATATCCAGGTGGAAAAGTGGGTGGTGAAAACGCATTACTCAAGGGTGTCGGCGCTCCTTTGCTGCATCTGACACTCAATGCCCGACGAATATTTTGATGGAGCACACGGGGAGCAAGATGTTCAGCCCCTCTTGTGCAACGAGCGCCTGCTTAGATATTTATTTCCACGCATTACGGGTAGGCCTATTTGTTAAGCTCATTTATCAGACGCGTATAACTATCATTACCATGAAGCTCCACCGGTGCTGCAAATTTCATCCCTTCGCCAAGGCCATAAAAGAAGTCCTGTCTGCTCGCCTGCACTCTGGATGCAAACGGGGGGAAGCAGAAAATGATCGCATGTCATCTTCATCATTATTATATCGATGATCGATAATGCGAAATAAGGCCTGTCGACGCTTTAGTTAAGACTTGACGTAGACGTATTATCATTACAGTTTGTCTTGCTGATGTTATGCAGGAAGTCTTCAATAATGACCATCCGGCAGCAGCCATGTTAATAAAAGGGCGAAAACTCATCTTTGTAAATCACTCAATAATCTTTCAGTTCTTAGACTTTAGGTACAATTTGAAAGAATAATCAGTTACAATAAAAACTTAAAATTGCATTTTTTGCTTAATGTCTTTATCTAATAGGAGCATAGCATCCATTACAGAGAACACTTTCAGTGCGTGCTCGTAAAGTTATTACGAGATTCCATAAAAGATTAATTTTCGGTCTTAGGTGTGTGCTGAGAACAACTCATTTTCAGCGAGTGCACGGTGATTGTAAAAAAAATCAAGAAACGCATTCCGGCGCGTAGAGAGAAAAAACTTGTAGCGGAGAGACACGAATAAAGCAGCCAGCACGCAAGCCTCTTTCGTGGACGCCTAAAAAGTTGGAGTGTTATTACATTTTATATTTCTTACGTGCTTTGATTTACAAAATCACCTTCGCTTTTTATCGTGTACTTATTGCTCGTTCGCAGCCAGTCCTAGTTGGAAGGTGAAAGCCTCGGCGACGACGCGAAATGGCATTAGCGAACAACAAACAGACGGATGGGAAGACGCTTTGTGCCGGCACCGCACAACCACAATTGCATTTGTGATATTTTGGTTCGCCAAAGATATATTTCCCCAAAAGAGGATTACTGCAAGGATAACCGCACATGGCATTTAGGGATGCTGATGTTAAACACCATGAAACCCTACTTAGAGTGATTCTTGAAACCGACTAGTTGTGCGCGTACAATTCACTTCCACTTCGCTGATGGCTCTACTTGCGTCGCGGCAAACTTGCTGTTGCTGCTCTTGTTGTTGTTGTTATTGTTTCCATTGCTTACTCGACGCGTCCTTGCAAGTCTTTTCAAATGACTGTAACGCTCAGCCTCCGCTCCGACAAAGACCAATACGGACACGACGACTCCTTTTTGCATTTAATGAAACTAGATTTATGTCTGTTTTAATTGCTTTTCTCGCTCGCCGAGCACGCTTGTTTTCTTGCACACCCGAACAAACGACTTTGGTGAATAGCAATGAAACGCTACACCAGTCAGGACTAGACCGAGCAATTGCAATGACAATATATTTAAATCGAATTATTTTCTTTCTTTTCAGTCTTTCTAAACTTTTTACTAAGAAGTTCCATGCGAATTATGTTTACACAATTACTGAGTAAGTGTATACATTTTCTGATACATCTGGTTATGTATTTAGCGGTGGTGAATAACTAAAAATAATAATTATTATTTATTACAAGCTGATGAAGTTGCCTGCCACTCGTTCAATAAAGCTTTATCATTGAGGTCTATCGTACGAAAGCATACGCAGCCAGTTTATTGTTAATAGAAGACAATATAGGGCGCGCTCGGTGAAGGGAGGACTATTTTGAATTCGCTAAATAATTCATGAATACTCCTCTCATACATCAGTGGAAGCGCAAGTTTCGAAAGGCAGTATGGGCATTGTCGCCATGTTCCACTGAACTGTACATATTGCATGTTTTCAGCATATTTTTGTGGTAAGTAAAGTATGAAAACACACTCTAAACAATTATTGATATTTGCTATGGTAATCCAGGTCATCACGTTGTTACTACTTGATGGATTCAAATTCTTACTGGGAGCGAAATAATATTTAATGGTAAAGTAAGCAAACCCTTTGTATTTTGGTGAAGTGTAGGCAAGCATGGCACATATCTATTGAATTTATTTCAAAATTCCATGAATATTTAATTTTGCTTTCTTAATTATGTGCGGCGACGGCATAAACTAAACTGGCCGGGTAGATATTTCACTTTTTGTTCATTTCCCAGCTGAAAACTAGTGGGCGGCATTTCTCGCCTCCGCTTGATGCATAAATACTGTATGTAATTTTTATCATTTTGCGCATGCAAGTTAAGCAAATGCGCTAAATTTCCAGCTTGCAGAATGAATATTTGAATAAAACCACTTTGATAAGGGTTCACCAACAACTACGACTTGTAAATCACATATTGTGTCTCGTCCTTTCCGTCCGAGTAAAAAATAAAAATATCCTAAAATAAATTCAGCTTTTATTAGACGACGTATAAATTCATAAAATGCTATAAAATTAACTTACCCTTACTTTCGGTAGTTAACCGTGGTAAAAGTTATTAATTGCTGTAGATTTAATCGAAAATCAATTTCACTTGACTCACGTGGACAGGACGAATACGAGGTGCACGTATTGCGTAAACAAGCTGCAGTGCCTCGAGCGAATAAAATCTTGTGGAAACATCAAAGTAAACTTGCAGGACGACATAGCGAACAAGTTGGCATTATTGCAACTTGTACGGCTTTTCAACGCGTGCACGTTTGTGTAAACTGGGACATTTGTAACTCTTTTCAGCAATAATGCGAAAACATTGCAGTTGCACGTTGAAAACGAGCACAAAGGATCACTTTTCCTCAGTGGTAACCAGGATTATAAGTAGTACTTACACGCTTGTCATTGAACTCGAGCAATGCGGCGGATGTTTATTCAATAACGAACGAATATGCGAACGCTTTGTGCGTGTGCTGCGCTTGTTCGTGCGCGCTCATTTGGCTTTTGTGGAGGCGGCGCACATGCAACAGTCTACTTAACTCTCGGGACAATCGACGCGTGCAATTATACCTCGCCGCCCCCGCAAACACACAACGACACGCGCGACGTGGCCACGTCACCTGCGAACGAGGAGAATGATGGATCACGCGCACTCATTTCCATAAATGTGGCGGCGCGCGGTGCGCCGTTTTGCATTGCGACGTACGCAAGAAGTACACGTGGAGCGGAGTCTTACTGCGCCGATTACAAATTACTTTATATGGGTTTTTGCTTGCTCAGCTTGAAGCCGCAACTTCTGCGCGAATAAAACAATAAGTCTGTAAAGAAGGGTCAATAAATGCGGTTTGTACCCGCTGTGCGTATATTTATCAAATTCGTTTAGGGTGGCCAATTGTTCATGCTTTTTATCCTTCAATTTTACATGCATTCCACGCGTGCGTTTTATCATTTATTTTCGTTTTGTGTCGTTCACTCATGAATTTCATACAATTAATAGCTGCTTGAGCTAAAATAAAACAACGCTTGAAATATTTAAATTAATGCATCAATGTGAACAACGATACAAATTTATTAGTGCTCAGGTAATCTGATATATTAAAATATTTATGGTAGAGCATTTAATATGTTCAAAACCTGGTAAATTTCCAAGAGTCATTGCAAGTGGAAAGTACGAAGTGTGATGAGGAGAATTAGGTAGGTGAATTCTAAAATTACGCAAGGATTACGCATACAAAACGAGCAATTAATGTGATACAATCGCACTTTGCGCGTTGTTAGTCAAGTTTATGTGTAGTCGACAAATTAGTAGCAATAACGCGCCGTACTAATACTAACAAGATGAATAAATAATTAAATTACGAATGATTAAATGTGGAAACATAGACGCGAGTGTTGTAATTAATTTTCTAATTCGTATTCATGAATTGATTTAATTTCACGTTTGTAACATTAGAATAATTGGATGAAAAACAAAGAGCCGTGAAATACGTTTTTCGGTCAAAGTTTTCAGTCGTCCTTGCCGAAATACGGAACCCGAGTTTATGATGGTCATAATAGTGTCGACTAAATAAATGTTGCGTTTCACGTTTTTGATATGGAAACAGCTGAAACAATGCAATTTACGGAATAGTTCAGCGCATTTTAAAATTCAGTTTTTAAGAGCACTCAGTTCTGGTTAACTGAAGCATTCATTTTCGGTGAAACGTTGATGTACTCGTTGTGCCCGCCTATGCACGGAGACGTAACAGAATTTGTAATACAAGACACTCTCGTGCCTTTTTGTCTTTCTGCCTCCCTGCGTGCTATGTCTCCGCGCGCGCAGAGCGTCGCAGCCGCCAACGAATTCTAATTTACGTCGCTGAGTACAAAACACAGTCGAGCGCGAACCAGTTGACTACTAAATAGTTTTCTTGCGAGATCTATGTGCGCGCCCTCCCATCCGACGTGGCTGCCGCCGCTGCGTTGAATTTCCTCCGCCTCGCTCGACAATGTGCGCACAAGAGGTACAAATGCGAGATTTACAGCATCGAGATTTGCAATTTCGGGGACAGTTTTCGCTGTTTGCTTTATCATCTCCCAGCGCACAAATAGCTCCACAGCTTGAGAAAATTACTTTTTTTCGATGGCGCAGCAAAATGAAAATCAAATAAAGCAATGTATTAATAATTCAAAGAATCTCCACGAATTTCACATATTCCATATACGCATAAATAAAATATTTACGCACTTTTCAGCTCTAAATTATATTATATTCAACAATTGCGTATTAATGAAAGTAACGATAAATAGTAATAAAACGAAATGATTATGGATGTTTGAATGAGCTGTCTTAACGAGGTAACTGGTTTATAAGCGTTGCGAGTAAATTAATAGCGTAATTAATGCACTACCCCCTTAATGCCAGGTGCGGGAGTAATTCAATTAAGCGAGAAACGCTCGACGACGAACTTTGCGATTCCTTCTCTTTGCGCGCGATAATCGCGAATTTGCTATTAGGACAAAAAGGCCTCCTTGCTCAGCGAGTGCATGTGTACACTTTCATAATTGAATTTTTCCTCTTATTACGCCTGTGTATAATGCGCAGCAAGCACGTTTTTGTTGTTAAATTTATCGATGCAGTGTGCAAACTAAAGTGAAAAATAAGAAAAACACGCAAACCCTTTCTGCGGTAGATATTTGGGGGGATTTAACCAGGCCATACGAAGAAAGTCTTCAGTGTGCGCCGGGAACAGGCCAATTACTATTAAGACGGTTTGTGGCGGCAGCGGCGGCAACGGTGATGGCGGCAGTGCATATTTGCTCGCGGGAGCGGCGCCTCTGAACTATAACACTATGTCTTATCTCGGCACGCCGCACCAGATATGGGATTACACGTGGGATTATGCTTACATATGGTCCATCTATCCCATGCTAATTCGGCCTTTCCGTTTTACCCCGAACCGTCGCAGGACGCTTCTTACTTGTACGATTCGTATGCGTTCACTCATGCCAATATCATTCGGCACTAAATAGTTGTTGTAATCTAAGGGTGTGCGGCTCGAATGCTTCGGGGCGCGAATATTGCCTTTTCAATCCGAAATTGACGTCATATCTGCCAAGGCCATTACAATCCCGAATTGCCTGGTAATAAAATCATGTTAATTTCTATCACTTTAATTTACATGTTTTAATTGCCTCATTTGTGCGATAATATTGATTGCGGTCAAATTTTTCATATAAAATTAAAAATTATTGTTATTTATATGCGGCAGATATGAAGAATTATGATCAGTATTTATGCTGTGGTTAATTGGAATTCATTGGATCCGCAGAGGAGATTTGTGAATTCGAGTGCATTTTCCCGATTGAATGAACGGGAAACCGTGCGTCCCCTATAGTGATTTATCCAGTTATTAGGCAGGACGAGGAAAAGTGTGTATACGTATTTGTCATACGGAGGGATTGGACTAGCAAGGAGGGAAACGTCCTTTTGGAAGAGGAAAACCAAATCCTGAATTAGGCCACTCATTTCCAGATCATATTTATTAAGTAAATCCCTTTTGTCCACACCGCAAAACCGCACCGAACACCGCACACTGCGCAATCGATTTAACGATAATAATTTATTAGCACTGCAATATTATTCTTACTATTACCTACTAATAATTTACTAGTTGTGTCATCAAACCACCCACAAAATGGAGAATATATTACAGCATAAACACTTGGCGTGGAATTACGTGAAATATTGTTGCAGTTTAAAGAAAAATTACGCTTAGATTTCATAGGAAAATGTGGGAAATCAGTTGATAGATGAGTGCATTAGGATGTAAAGCGCATTGGAAGTATAGAATTAAAATGTAATTTATATACAATGTCTAAATTTGTGATTCATGACGTTAATAAGACGCAATTCTTTCATACGGTTGACTTTTCTTCAGTTTGCATTTGCACACTGCGTAAATTACCCGAGAAAGCGACGGCGGGGCGGTGGAGGACTGAGTAGAGAGGGCGAATATGCATTGCGCTTCGGGCGTTCTCGCCGTTATTTTTTGTAATTCATTGGAGTAATTACGAAAGTTGTCGCTTTAGTGAATTTGGAGATTCCGTCTCATTTCGCCTCAATTTCTTTGTCATGGACCCCATTTTTTACTCGCGCTTCTTGCCTCGACTTCCGCGTCTTCTATTTCTATTTAGATTTTTCTCTTTCATGTCCGCCACGCACAGCGCGCGAGCACACTTTCAAAGTGCCGTAAAAACTCGACTGTCCTCAGGGAAAGCCGAGACGACGGCGCAACATCTTGAAGCAGGACTTTTAGTTTTAAACAAAAGACTCTACTGCCATTCCTTAATTTGATCTTCTGTACCATGCGACGCGTATGTGCGAATACGATCGTTCTGTCTGATGTTTTCGTTTTAGTCGACGAAGAAAGAGCTTTATTGCTTTGTCTATTAGTTGTAATATAAGTATAACGTACTGAATTTGGGATGTGCTCACACTAACTTTATAATTTTTTCTATTTATTTTTTCCCAGAGTTGTTTCGAGTTGAAGTTAAAGCGTTCGTGGTGAGAGTGAGACTGTTTCTTATTCCGTGCATATTTAAGAGTTCTTGCAAGGGATGCCAGGAGGCCAAACGTACTCCGTGGACTGGATAGACAAGAAAAACATTTTAAATAATACATGCTCGTCGGGCGTGTGTGCCGAGCATGCAGTTTTGTCCTCATATTCACCGCCGTCTACCCTCCAGTTATAAATGTTTTTATAAGTGTACCGCGCATTGTCTGCCCCCGGAAGCAAGAAAGCGAAATTTCACTCGTATATCTCAACTTTATTTCACGTCGACCTCTACAACCAGATAAAGAAAACTGCTACGTGATGCCAATGCGTGAGAGAATTGCATTAATGGACTGAAACCTCGACATTTCAAATATTTTCAAATCTTTGCCCAAAAACAAATAACATCCTAAACAGCTTAATTCATAATCGTAATTTATTTTGACCCGTGATTTCAAACATTTCAATTAATTTAATGCGCACAGTGAGGAGAGGTTGATATTAAATATTTGCGCGAAGGTATTTTGATAATAAGAACCATTTGAATACCTTTGTACCTCAACATCTTTTAATTACGCTTAAAAAGTATAACGAAAACCAGGCAAACACAACAAAGCTACTTAAAGAAACCCAAGAAAATTTCTCTCTTATGAGTGGCATTTACTCATGGTACTTACTTGATGTCGAATCCTTACACAAAATGCGCACCAGCGTCTCGCAAAATAAGAAAATGTTTTCATATTCATCTTATATATATTTTTTCTCATTTTGCCTTTATGTTCGTCAGTAATGTAACGCACTCATTGTGCTTTTTCTTTTGTTGCTGTTGTACTCGCCAGGATTCGCACTCGTCCTGCTTAACGGTGTTCTTCTTTCGCCGCGCCGTCTCCGCTCGCCGCCCACCGCATGTGCAGTGCTTCGTTTGCGCGTCAAGCAAATGGGTAATATAAATTATTAAAAGCGGCCTATATTTTTCGATTATTGCACGTGCCGTTGCTGTTAACGGTAAATGGAATAGGAACGTAAAATTTTCTTTTCGCGTGTAATGACGGTTAATAACTTTCTATTCTCTGTATTGTATTCGTTCAGGTGTTATTATTTGCTTTTATTTACCAGAGATGTTTAGAGTATTTATATTTATGTAGTTTGAGGGTAGGTAATAATTATTTAATTAAAATTGTTAATTTCAAAAGGGAAGTTATGTATTAACATAAAAGTTATTTTATTGGGATTATTACACATGTTTTAATTAACACTTGTAATGTATGTAATTAATTTTAATTTGATTGTCCACGACGAACGTTGTGAATAATTATGTTATAAATCCGAAAATGCAAAATGAAATTCATAATTCTTCATTATATTTGAATAAATTTTTGATAGTTATTTGTGTGATAAATTTACGTAGAGATAATAATTGAGACACATATGTAAAGAAATTAATTCCAGATGGTGTTCCTGGCATACGCAACACGCGCGTGGAAAGGACTGGGAAACGGTCGAAAATATTGAGAGCGGCGGCAACCAACAATGGTATAACAACTCGGAAACTAGTCAGCAAAGTGAGCAAGTTCGGTGTGTCACAAATCCACCCATAAATAGCGTACATTGGCCTGTGGTAACTATTTATCAGGCGAATCTGTAGGTTTACTATTAGTATGCTCGGGCGGACCGCGGCCCTCGAGAGATATACGGTTCAGATAACCTGCTGGAATAAATCCGAGGATTAAGCGCGTTGCCGGCGAGGGACGCACTCGCCGAACGAATGTGTACGTTTTCGTCCTTGCGGTGCCGCAAGAGGAAGGCGTCGTCTCTTGCCGCCGCCGGCTTAGCATCAGCACGTCGCGACGCAAGCACCAAAAAGATGTTGCCGGCCATCCGAAGTGCGCGCACTTGCATTATAAAGCGTCAACGTCGCTTTTTATTACTTTGGCGTCACGATTCGTAAGGTTACACCCGATGATATACCCACTTCATTCCCGCAATGATACCGCCAGATTTTTTACAACTGCAGTCGACGTTAACCGAGCCAAGACGTTGCACAATTTCCACGAAGAAATTGACTCGGGCCTCGCTCGAATCGAACGCAATATTTAAATAATTGCGCAAGTCGTTTGGAAACATTTTCGTCGATTGAAATTCGCCATAATGCGGCAATAACAGCGCAAAAAGAAGGTCAACGATCAACGAGAGGAAGCGAACGAGTTGAAGTTTAAACGTTCGAAAAAGCTCGGCTCGGTGCGCATACTAAGCGCACATTCGTTGCACGGTTAATCTGTATAATAAGGTTCTTTATCAATGTCCCCGAACGCAAAGCGCGGCTACGGCATCCTTGCCGGGGGTGTGTCTTTCGAACGGTGACAGCATAAGCGCGCGTCCGCCTGCTTTCTGCAAGGACTTGATTTTCTGCTCGGTTTCAGCCGCCACCGTTGCCGCCGCCTGCCGCCATCCAGCCTACACACATTCATATTCATGTTCTCTCACTTAACACGTAATGCTCTTTATTAGGCATATACAAAGTAAGCGCTTGAGCACGCTGTGACACAGAGAATTGTACAACTTCATTATTCATCATTATTTTATCTAAGAAACGTATTTTTTCCACAATTATTTTCCATTTGACCGAGGCAATTTTCATTTCAGTGCCAATTAAAGCTTGTGGCAAATGAGTTTTAAACAAGTGCTCATATCGTTCACAATTTGTGTGCAGAGGCGTTTAATAAATAACGCGATCACTTGTCACTGAATTGGCAATTTAATTATTCAGCTCACTGAATTGTTCAATCAATCTTTGGAGCCGATTTCGGTCGCCGCTTGCTGGCTGCGCTATCATTAGCTTCGGGAATCAGTGCGCGGTGCGTGCGGACTAAAATGTGCTGGCATTAGCTGAAACGAACGTGCGGATACATGTGTGCAATGCCGGCGGTGGCGGCGGCGGCGGCGAAGGGAATCGTTGGTGTCAGTGGAGCAATCCAGCAACTGTCCCCTGCACGTTTCCAAACGTATCTAATTCGAGCAGAACGTCGTTTCAATTACAACATTTGCGTTGTTAATACAATTATCAGCATAATTTATGGAGTCTTTTCTCTTTCAGCGCGCTTATGGACATGCCATTTAAATTTTGTTATCATGTCAAACAAAACTCTGGAATAATATTGAATTAACTATTAAAAATATTTATCTTACATTTTGATTTGCATATTTGTATCTCATTAAGTACTTCATTCACTTTTTGGATTTATTTTTATAGTTTGCGAGTCAATTTCAGCGTCCCGGTATTAAGGGATGCAGACGAGATTGTGGAATATAAAAATAAGCAACAATACGTATACGAGTATTGTTATTTCTTATAAGGGAAGGTATATAAATGGTAGATATCTATTGAATCCATTATGCGGAGCAATGCCTTATTCATTCACATCTGAATATTAAACCTGTAATGACACGGTGCACAATGGACTGGCAATACTTTAAATTCAGCGGCGGCAACGACGGCGGTAGCAGCGACGCGAGCGGCACGCAGCTTCGTCTGAAAGCATCTCTCGTAACAACTTGGGTGACATTCACTTTTGCAGAATCGAATGATTATTTTAAAGTGGCGTTATGAAACATTCTACGCTGAATTCCGATTTTCAATTTCACATTCAACGCACGTAATATTATACTCATATTACACCAAGGTGGAGCGCGAAGCCACCACCTTTAGAACTTGTACATTAAAATTCTTCCTTGGCTAAAACGTAATTTTTACTTTGCTCAGGCTTACTTTACTGTCAACCGTGAACCTTTGAATTCCAGCACGTATCATTATACCTTCGATACGTGTGCTTAATTTAATTATTCGCAACAATTAATTCAAATGATATTGCGAAAAATTAAAATAGTAATTTTATTCGTGAGATTATTACTGCTAAAAGCTTTCGCAAATTATTTTTATGCCACTTAAAATTATTCCATTGAATAATCTAAAGTGTTTTCAATATTTAAAAGCCTCCTTTAAAGGTTGACATAAATTTAAAATAATAAATTTTTACGTTTTGCTTTTGTAACTCAATGAATATAAAGACAACTTTACTCTCATGGAATTACATTTTTTCTCATATTTTTTCCTACATCAAAGCCAGACTTTTTATGGGCTCCTACTACAAAATAATTGGTACTATTTTTTATTTCATTCAGAGCTTTTTATCTCCGCCAATATTTTTCCTTTTTTTCATTCAGCTCTTCTCATACAGAGCGCTTTCATAAATTATTATAAACAGCAAATAATGTACGACAATATTTTATAAATAAAAATGTATGATAAACCTTCGTCTGGCTAGATTACATTTTTAATAATAAGTTTTTCATGTGGAGATTATGTAAAGTTTCGATGATTTAAACAAGGTGTAGCTTGGAATTTTTTTTATGAGACAAGCCATGAAGGCGCAAGTAAAATATCGAGTGCAATTCCTTAAAAAAATAATAAGAGCTTGGCGTTTGTCTGAGACGATCGACGAAACGACGTCGTCCTTATGCCACGATTCAACTGCAATGCCTCCGATGGGATCGTCGTTGATCTGTCGGCGGCGGTGGCGGCGGCAATGTCTCAACCGCTCTCGCGCGCGCGTTCGTTTCATTCGACCTCTCTAAAGAATCGTAACTGAAGTCTCCAGCGACGGATTTCATTTACATCTGGAACAGATTTACATTCGCGTGTTTGCCCGCCCTTTTTCCCGCAGAATCATCCGCGCTCCTCGCACAACTTTCTACTATTAGTAGTTCAAACTTTGCCTTTGGCGGGCAGACGCGCTGAAATATTCAACGGATTTTTACGTCGCGCTCCTTTCTGGCCGAACGGGGATCGCATCAACTTACGTCAGGATCCAGAAAAGGGTCCCCCGCACGGTAATGGCAGCACTTCCAACGATCCGAATGCGCGAAGTACGGCCTTCTCAGTACTCATTTACGACTCTCAATAACATTACGTCAACGACTCGAAATTAATATTTGCGTAATAAACATTTTGTCGAAGCGACATAAAAATTTTACAATTGTGAACCTTTCCCAACGCTTTTTTCGGATTTTAATTTGATTTTCGCGCATTAGTTTTACTATCTTAACAGATTTCTCTATGATTTATGAAAGCTACAAACACTCAGTCCAACAGTTTAAATCAACCCGTTCCAAAGAAATTCATAGAGCATAAAACCAATAATAATGTACCTAAAACAGCTGTATTTCCTTTTGCACGTTTTTAAATTCAACCACCAATTTTAGGTCTCAATAATAATCTTAATTTTTATTATGTTTTTGAATATAACTTATTGTACAGGACTAGCGTATTTTACCGACTTAATGCTCAACTGACATGCACTTTCCTGAAGCGGAAATAAGCGTTCAAGAAATGCAAATCGAAAAAGTCATGCAAGGCAATTTGCGTAAAATTAATACCATACATGACTGCGAAATATCACTATAAGAATTTTTAAACGAACACGTTTTAATGCTATTTATTCTCTCTTATAGCAAAGAATAAATAAGGGCAATAATCCTAACAAATTCAGTTTAATTTAGCGCAAGTAGAGGGAAACGAGCGGTTTCTTTCATTCGGTCATAACACTTACCGTCAAGTTAAGAGTTTCGCAAAACAACATTGTATTGTTTTGGTATTTTGATGTCTGGTGGCCGGCAATACGATAGTTTTTGATGTAAATTAGTGGCGCGTATGTTCGCTTGGTTTTGTTAATGTAGTGTGAATAGTAGTGGAACGATGAAGCCATCGTCTTTTCGTACACAGCAACCGCCAACGACATATTTTCGCTCAGTCTCTTTGTCTACATGTGTGCTTGCTTTGTATTGCGTTCGCATGCTCGCTGCCGAAAGAGCATAGCAGAAGTGGAGTATGTGATTGCACGGAGGCGGCAGCAGCAGCAGCGACGGCGGTTGTTTGCCGGATAGAATGGCTGAGCAGCCGCATTGGAGGATCAATTAAGACAGCTCCGGTCCTCGATTACGCCATGGCCGGGAGGGCCGTGTGTGAATAGCCAAATGCAATTACCAAGGCTTTGCCGCCGCCGAAGCCGCCGTTCGACTACTATCCCTTCGTGCGAGAGCCTGCACATTCACATACGACATGCTGGTACGTGTCTGAAGTGTCTAAAAACCTTTCGCCCTATTCGTATACAGCATCCCTGTCTTTGCCGATGTTGCTCTCAAAGGCAAGAGATTCATTTGGCTCTTAGCGAAATTCATATAGCGTTGGAAGGTTGTAATCCATTCAAGTGTCTTATACTTGATTAGCAAAATCCCTCTAACTAAATGATATTTTTACTTGATTTATATCTTCCTCTAGCTAAAAACCATGCTGACTATTGATATTTATTTCTGAACAAGTGATGTACAAATTATCTCTTAATAGTACAATTTAACTGTTGAATTATAAACACACTGGCCACGCATTTGAGCTTCTTCGCATTTATCTGCGTTAGTAATATCATTGCATACTTTTTGAAACTCGTCTATTTTATCATACGTTGGCATGAAATCACTATATGCGCTTAAATCCACATTATTATTAGCATCGTTAATAATATTAGCCTTGAGCGCAACGCAGCGAGCGAAACAGGCGTACTCTTTGACATGAATAAGTTTAACAAAAACCCTAAGATCCATATCTCCACTCGGGTATCGGTCAACTGGAACTTTAATGCCTGTTTCTTCTTCGCATTCGTCAAACATAATTTCAGCCAAAGCAATTAACTTTTCACCAGCGCACTTAAGATAATAGTTTGCCCGTGTACAGATTTCCTTATCTCTTAATTCGTCTGCACATTTTTCCACTGGCTTTAGGAACAAGTCTGGTAATCCAGTTGTATTCACTTCGCCTTTATCGTCCATGAAATTCAACTTTTGCAATATACACTTTGTGAGGCAATTAAAATTTGGTGCTTGTGCACCTTCTTTAGGTGGTCCATTAGTTGGAATTCCCAATTCTTTAACACATTGTCTTTCGACGATTTGGATTTGATCAGCATAATTTGCGGCCTAGAAACCTCTTATTTATAAACGATTATTGCGATATTTGATTAGTACTTACGGTTGTTTGAAGAATATTTAAAGCTAAAACCAATAGTAAAATACTATGTGTAGTCTTTCGATGCGAATACATTGCACAGAATTGTGTGATACGCAGTAACAACAGTTTTTCAATGTTCAACGAGATGTAATGAAACACGTGAATTAGCGCTTCCGTTTTATAATAGATTTTAGACAGGAAAGTCGGTTAATGGCACGAATTTGTGAAATAGTTACATTGTTACAATTTGCTAATGTGTTATAGAATTATAAAATATAAACAGTTCTCCGATAATGTAATTTGATAGTGGAAAACATGTTTTGTGATATAATCATATTTGTTGAATGATGATTCGTTCATTATTGTTGCTCTACAACTGTCAAGGTTGGCAATAGAATAAAACAGAATCTAATAATTGTAATATAGCTTGCACTAATGAAGCAAATTTATCAATTTATATATGAATAATAATAATTTCACGTGCAATTCAAATTAGTTATGCTTGCTTTCGTGAAATATTTAATACAAGTTCCAGTAATTTCGAAACATAGAAAATATCGTTTTTAGTTAACTGTATGAATGTTTGAATTTCTTATCATAAAATAACAATAATGATGCCATTATGCAAAATTGCTCAAATAGCGCTTCGCAGCTGAACGAACAGTTATTATCCAACTTTGAAGCGATTCGTTGACTGAATCCTCAACATCACGCCATGCAGGCAGACATGTTCGAACTTTCTTAAACGTCAACTTCCAGGAGTATCTTGTAATTCCATGCAACGATTTAATTAATTTAAACCACACACACGCCAAATGCGATTTGAATTTGCTTCGGCGATTAATTTGAAATAAATTAGTTTACCATTCGCGAACGCGCGCATGCCGCTCGCACTCATAATCATATGTTGATTTTAAGTTCACATCCTTCCTGCAACGTCTCTCCTGCCCTTCAAACTTTAATTGCATTATTTTATTTCGATTTATATATTTGCAAATCATAACCAAGCGTGTTTATGGCAAAACTATAAAATAGTTTGATAATAAAACTATAAATAAAATGAATGTTTGATTACGTTTTGGTAAAATACGTAATAAAATAATAATAATATTGGGCTTTGCAATGAGCGGATTTATTACGTCGTAGAAGTTGAATGGGGATAAAAATAAAGGGGACCAATCCAAATTTCAAAAGTTTCACCATTATAATTCCAAAACAGTGCACTTTATTCCGGCCGGTTAACAAAGTGCAAAGTTGCGCAATCAAAGCTCATAGTCCTTGGCTGTTAAAGTTGGACCGTGAACCTCATGCAACGCGGCCCCGGCAATGAGGAAAAGTCGTTCTTGTGCGCACAATGTTAGTTGTTCGGTTGCCTTCTCTGGCCGCGGCGGCGGCGGCGGCTGTGGCAGCAAGTCGGTGACTTAAAAGTAAAATCGTGTAATGTGCGATTCTAACGCTTGGTAATGTGTTACATTTACGGTTGCATTATGTATTTAAATGACGCGCAGCCGCTGCAGAGCGCACGCCTGTCCGTGGCAGTCACGTTGACACGTTGTCAAGCGGCGCGTCACCGGGGGCGGAGGCGGCGGATAAGATTTTTCAGTTGTGCACTTCGTAATTATTATAATACGTCGTCGGCGTCGAGTGCTTTGTTATGTACACGCGCCCCGAGATGGATTCCGCGCGCGCATTTTGCGCCAACTTGCTGTATATATTTTACAAACACGCAAAATCCCTGTCGTTTGCGCGAAGGGTGCTTCGTGCATTATGTACGAGCTTCACCCCAACTTGCGAAACTATTTTAATAGAAAATGTTATCAAACAAACTTTCATGTGTCAAAATGTTGTAATCGGGAGTCGTCCTGTTTCTTAATGTTTCATTCAATTACCAAAAATAATTAGCTAAAAATCCTCATGTGATTAAATATTTCATTTTTCAAGCATATGAAGCGCTGTTTGGCTTTTCGCCACACACTATATTATTTATGAAATACATATTGTGAATTGCAGGTTAAAACAGCAACTAATGATGGAAAGCGATCAGTAGAATTAAACGTTAATAGCAGATTGGCAAAAAGCGATATGATTTATGGAAGTGCGTTTCAGGTGCTTTGGGCGGCAGAAGCGTATTATGGAAGAATTAAGTAATCATTCGGCAAATGAACATGAATCTCGTGGATAAGCGCATGAGCGAATGCCATGCAAAAACATGACTGCTTTACGGCTGGATCCGTTATCGGGTGTAGCGTGTGTATTCGGGAATACATCATCAAAGCGATATATCAATATTCGTCATAAATGAATGAACAATATCCATTAGTGCACATTGTCGCTGTGTTCCATTATTGTTACGTGACCACAACAAGCGTAGACACTGTAATACACTACACACAAACGCAGCTTTGTCTTTACGTATGGTAATCATCAGCCTAATGCATTACAAACGCATTGCTATCTATAATCTGTCAACTGATTTTAAATTATTTGATTCACTTTGATTCAATTTTCTTGCGCTTCTTCCACGCTATTTCTTGGGAGTAAATAAAAAATTAATAGTCTAAGGCAGTGGTTCATAAACTTATTACTCAGTAACTTCTTTAAAACTCCCTTAAATTAAGTTTCCATCGCTTCCAAATATACCTCAGATCATCACAGCCCTCCTCAATTGTTTTGAACCACTAGTCTTATTCTTAACTCAAAATAAGAAAAGAAAAACTTACCCAGGAAACTCGCTAGCTTTATATTAATAAAAAATGAATATGCAGGTAAGTAATAAAATATTTTATGTGCCTACGCATTGTAGTTGGATTTCATTAAGTACAATGGAAATAAACAATAAAACTTAAGTAAGCAAGCGTTTAATGATTTAATTGAGCCCCTCACGAACGCGCAGTAAGCGCACCAAATTGGTAATTCTGCGGGATAAAAATATCTATTTAGAGGAAACGGTTATCTCCGGCTGTATTTATAGGCCCGCTTTTATATGTTGTAGCATATGGCAAACAAAATAAATTATTGTTAAAGAAAATGCCAGTACTTATGTCTAACATGTGAATATGTTGGCTTGCATGCGTAAAAGTGTTTTTCTCTAATAGTAGTTTTCGCCGAGGCGGCAAACGGTGGCAGCGGCGGCCACTCTCTTCAGCGCCGCCACCGAGCGCTGTTGTGCGCTGCTAGCAAACGGGCTCGTAAGGCAATATATTCACAATTTATGTATCCATAAACATTGTTTACGTATACGGCGCGGCGCGGCTGGTCGGCAAACGCAAAAGAATGCATAGCATAAAAAATATTGCGAATATTATCAAACGCATTAAATATAATACGAACCGTATAAATCCCCTCGATACGTGTGCGGGCTCGTTAGATTGCCGCCAGTTATATAATTTAACTCGATGCATTCGTATATTGCTTTTAACACGTTCAAACCACACGCGTACTTCCCTCGCTTCCCCGGCAAAAAAAAACAACAAATTCATGTTTATCCCTAATTTTTCATCCGAAAATCTATTATGAATATCCATACGTAATCTTTAACTTTTGGGGTGCGTGTGAAAAATGAAAATTTAATTATTTTCATATCAATTTCCACGAAATAGTGAACTTTCGGCGTGTGCGAAATTGAAAATTTAGATGGAATATAAAAATGTAAATTCCAGTTGTTTTATTTTGTGTATAAACTTTGGGGCAAATTGATAAAATCATTCGCATTCGAAAAAATACATTTGCGGGCGGAGAATATATTAGTCTCTTGTCTAAGTTCAAAGAGCTGAGCGCAAAGTTGTTCGGGAAGATATTACAAAGTCTAAGTGAAAAAATATTTAGAACTTTGGCCCCCTCAGTTTTATGGCTCACTTCGCTCGTTCTCTTCGAGCAGCGTCACGAAACGAATACTCTTTTGACCGAATTTACTTTTTTACGAACGCACACGCGTTCCATCTGCGTAGTTTGCTCGTTGTCGTAAGTAGCGTCTGGGGCTCGTCCTTCTGATGCATAGGTTAATCTTGTCGTACGCCCGCCCGCAAAAACTGCGCCACCACCGCCGCCGCCGTCGAATCACTTATGTCACTCAATAATCATGTTTCTTCAAGACACGCGATTGCCATTTCGAGTGGCGCTCGAATCTTATTTATGCGCGCCCTAAAGTTTTTTAGCACTCTCGAGTTGCCGTATGTCAGGAAGCGTAACTTGGCTTAGCTCTGGAGAAAAACAAGACTCGGCGTGGGTGGGTGATTTTTTCTTCTGCGTCGGTGGAGAGTGCAAAGCGTTTGCAGCGAATGAAATTATATGGGCCAATAAATTCCGGGGGTGATAATTTCTGGGGTGTGTTATTAATGGCCGCGCGCGCGCCAGCGTAACACATAACATCAGCCGCCGCCGCTGCCTCCGCCGCCATACCCATACTTAAATTGTAATTCCGTGCAATTAAGCATTTTACGAGTTGGAAATTGCACGGCGACATCAATTGCTAATATAATTTACATCCGCGCAGATGTAGTAAAGTCGACACGCACTGCACACAAAAGCCCATCCGCGACTCTTCCGCGCGACGAAGCCTTTGAGTAAATAGATTTGCCCGCCACCGCCGCCCGCCCCCGCTCGTAGAACATCGCGGAAGGCAATAACAAACTCCCAACTCCGGGCTTTCTCAAATTACCAAACACCCACTAAAGATGCGATATTTATTCATGGCTTAAATTGCATAAATTTCGCGCTTGCACTGCACCGCAATAATATTCGCAATTTGCGTTCAAACTACCTGAAAGTCAAAGTCAAAGAGTGAGCTCGTTTCATAAATAACATAATCAGAGTGTGCACCGCAATCTACATTTTTATTTCGTCCACCAGCGTCATTTTTTGCTCGCTCGCACTCTCGTAGGTACGTACTTGATACCATTAAAAACACATAAATCATAAATAACAGTTGCCCTATTTAAATTGCAAAAAGTTTTGCATTTCGCATTAGTCAATTTCATTCTTTTGTTTAGACTTTTATATTTCCTCGAATAACTCGCTCCCGCGCGCGCACGTTATTGCCGCAAATGCCACCGGAATGTAATTGCGCACATAAACTTTTCGTTCGTGCGCGTGGAATTACATACTAAGTTTAAAATATAAACAAAATTACGAGCAAACCGGCCAATGACTAAACGAAAAGATACAGCCGCTTGCCGGCTGAAAGTGACTCGGCGCGCCGTTTTCTTCTTCCAGGTTTTGCTTGTTAGCTTTTAATATATGTGGGATTTCTCAGGGCACAACGCGAGCTTAGCGTGCAAGGCGACAAATGCTCGCTCGAAAAGTCCCCTAAAGTAAAGTATAAATAAGGAAATATACACGAGCTGCTTGTTTAAGTTAACTATAAATTAATTTTATGGCCAATTACCATGCGGTCTTACTGCATCTTATTTGTGGCTTACGAATAGTCAACGACGAGGCTGCCTGAAAAGCGAAACTGAAAGCATGAATAAATTGAAAATATTTTTTCTTCTTCTATTAGCAAAACGATTTAATATGTTGAACAACATCGGAAAAATATGTAGTAATGCCCAGGAGAATAACTTTATTGCTTGTTGTGGGATTTTCAATATTACGTTCCAAGGAATATCAGCAAGCATCGAGCAAAGATGAGGGCGAAAAGGACGAGGCGGAGGAAAACGAAGGAAAAGTGAACATGGACAGATATGAGTAAAAAGGTGGAAGGGCGAAATGATAAACAGGGCCCAAAATGAAATTATAATATTCATGAACGTCTTATAGGATTGCGAGACGATCTTGTTTTGCACCTGAACATGAAGTTCTTGCATAGGTGCAGAGCACCTCGACGAGGTGAAAGAGTGTGCGATGGTAGTACGGTCGTGCCCTGGAGAAATATTCCAAGGTAATATTCTCGCCTTAATCGATTTTATGTCAGTTATTTTGTTTTCAAGGACCTAAATACATATTAGAGGACGAGCTCTGCCTCTCCGCGCAAAGAATAAACGGAGTCATTGGTAACGATGTCGTTCGTTGGTGAAGCGCAAACGAAGTGGATTTGAGATTTCACGAGCACGCCGAAACACGGCACGGCAAAATAAATTTATTTGCAAAAAGCCCTACCGCGCATTTTGTTTGATATTAATAGCGCTTGACGTTTGTTTCTCATTTTTCTTTTCGCATTTGCGATGCTTCAACGCCACTTGTCGGTCATTTTATAACGCGCTCGCCTTTTTTGCCATTATATATTTGCTTTTTATTTGCTTGTTTACGGCGTAATTTATATTTTTGTTTGTCTCGGCGCTTTGGCTTTCCCTACGCTTTGTTGTTGATGTTGCGGCTTTCTTGCGATGGTCTAGACAGGTTAATTTCACTCTTCCAACTTTTGACTGATAAAATTATTACTTGGAAAAATGTTATGCTGTGCCTACCAGAGCTACTGCTTGAAATATAGCGGTTTGTTGCTCATGCTATTTTTTGTATGTTTATCACACTTATCCTAATTAAAATCGCTGTTTTAAATTACGGATCTCTTCCGTTCCACACTATATTTTAGCATAGTTGGACTGACAGGCATAAATTAAAATAAAGAATACGTTTTATTTAACATTTAAAAATGTTTTTATTTGTTTCATTTTTGCGTGTTTTTGACATTGATTTATTGCTTTTATTTTCGTCCATCATGACGAATGCTTCATTATGATTGTTTGCTTTTATGCCATGATTTTATGTTAGTTTATTCTGTTATTGTTGTTGCTTTAAATTAAGTTAATTAAATCAGCTATCACTTAATATCAAGAACATATTAATAATAATTTGGACGTTTTAATTACCGTATTTCCCGAAATAAAAAACGTAGCTAAAGAAAAGACGTATTTCAAGTTTAAAGACAATTCTGAGAAAATTGTATTTTAACACTTTGCAGTAATTGAGTTCTAAATAAAGAATAAAATAATGATTCTCAGAATATTCCGAGGATTTATTGAGTAGACATTGTCTTAAAGTTTAATTTTTGGAAAAGACTAAATGTAGGTAAAACGTCGCATTTTATAGTGCGGGAAATATCGTAGGTACATCATGTGTGTTATGTTATAGAACAAAACGTTTTGTAATATTACGAGGAAACATGCATTTTTAGAGTTGATGGCGACGATAAATTGAAGTACAATCAATTTGAACGAAAATGTAAGATGTCACATATTAGATTGGCTGGTACGAATGTATGAATTGAATAAATTTCAAGTATGAAAATCGAATGAGACGTTTTACGGTGATGCATTCGGCGAGTGCGCTGGGGCAACTATAAAAACGCATCGCAAAAAGAAGTGCAAAAAGTTATCGACTTCGCGTATGAATTATGAGCGACTTGAGGACGATTGTCTAGAGTGGCTCGAATTCGACGAGTGAGAGACTCGCACACGCTCAATTCAACTGCCACCGCCGCCGTCGCCGCAGCTACTACCGTCGTTCATTTGCCGCCTGCCGAGAGCGGCTACAGTTGAAATAATACACACGCTCTTCGTCCCGGGAGCACACATGCGGCTGGCGCCCGCGCGTCTTCTCGCCAAATACCTATATTTCAATAAAATGCGAAATATAAATCAAGCTAATATCCCACTCATAAAAGAACATTGCACCACTTCAAAACCACATGCAAAGATTTCATCTTTTTTATTCTCGTCCCATTGTCGGAGTTTTTTATGCGTTCGCCTAGGAAAAGACAGAAATTCAAGAACGATTTCAATAAAGTCGGGTTAATTAATATCCTTTCTCGAAATGCACAGAGCAGTGAGTCAAGTCACTTAACTTGGACATGGGACATGGGTCAAGTCCTTTTGGAATATTTATCTCGACGCATTATCTCATCTTTGATCAAGTGTTATGTTAGAAAGCACGAGTTTTTCTTTATAATCCGCATTGATTTTCCTTGCCAGGGACTAAAATGGAATTCAATCATGATTCGGGGACGGTTTCAAGTGGCTGGTTTGGATTTGACCACTCGAGTCTACCCGATCTTCTCGTTGCGCTTGAGATCAGTTTCTATAGGCACTTGATGTGTGAGCGCGTCCCACATTTTGACGATTTGTTAACAAAACCGCGAACTCCCTCGCCGCACCGACCGCAAAATGTGAATGCGCAAACGTCTGACTGCGTCCATTGTGGTTATAATTGTTTGAGCTGAGTAAATCATCATGTGTCTGCGTTACACGCATTGTAATGCACTAAACGGCTCGTCTGCAAGAATGCGCGAAACAAAGAAGGGGCTACTTTGTTCGCGACGCTGATGGATGGCGGAATTCATAGACGGAACGTGGTTGGAATATAATACGCCCGAAGCGACAAGAAAAATCCAAGGAAGCTTTGCTTACACGCTTCAAGTGCTCGCGATTTGATTCCATTTTAATATGAAAAAATTGAACAATAATTACAATAGATCCGTCCATCCATTTTTTTTCTCCTTTGTTCAAAGAAGTAAAAGTTGTGTCAAGTTGTGCGCGAAAAGTTTAAATGAAATTGCGCGACAAAATTGCAACGTCTATCCAATTCTTTTTCAAATGCTGCGACGCGACGTTTTATGCAAATATTTTTCACTGCAAAATTTCTCTATCGTAACCCGCATGTCGCGACGTGCTCGCCGCGCACCCAAAAAACATGGCGAAAGTTTTGGTTTTCTTGCTGGCGCAGCGACGATCGCCAGCATGTTGTATGTATAACCAAGCGGAAGCTCAAATATTTATCAATCAATTTGCTCCCAATAACTTCTCAATAAGTTTGCGCGCGCTGCATACTCCCATATGAAAGTTCATGCGCTATCTGCAAGTTGTACAGAACTGGAAATCTAGAAAACGATAAATTATTTATTGCATATGTGTTCGCTTGGTTTTGTTCAAATACCGAACAAAATTTTAATCTCTTTTTCCAGATTTAAAATGTTCTGCTTATTTCCTCAGAGATTTCACAATAAAATAGTGTTTAGTCATATCAAACACTTAGTATGTAATAAATATTTGAGAATAGTTAAGTTTTATCAAGCTTTGCTGTATTTTTATTAGCGCTGCAGCAAAATCTTGAATCACTCAATTTGCAAGTTATACATGTGCAAAATGCGGGTCCTTGTGAGAACTTATTCATACACCAATGTAAATTTAAAAAGAAACAATTGCCTTTTCCTGTCAGGAATTGCCCAGGCAAAACTATACTCAACATCCCTGGACAGGGTACATATCATAGTTTTTCTTTGCAGATCTTCTTTTTCTTCCAGGTTTCTTTAAATATTTTACTAAAAACTCATTTTTTTTGAGGTCTATAGAAAAATATTGCATATTTTTCGATATGGAAGAGTTGACCCAATAAGGTATTATGAACTAAGCGCACGCGATGTGAAGTTCACTTAAAATACAGTGCTTCGGACTTGAAGAAGAAGTACATGTAAAGAAATATTCGCTCATTCCATGCTCATACGAAATCTTCTGATATCCGCATACTTAGTATTCAAAGAGCTAATATATTCTTGATAGAGGTTACATGGGATAATTACTACCTAACCATATATCCAATGATGGGCTCGCTTTTCACCTCGTAGTACGAGCGGGTTTGACACGCGCCAGTTAGCTGTGACTTGGGGGTTGCTAGTCCCAACATGCCTCAACATGCGTCGCAGACCACAAAAACATGATTGGGCATTAAAAGAATGAAATTTAAATTATTATTATTACGATACATAAACGAGTGGCCATACTCAAAAACAACTAACCAGGATGGTAAATTTGCGTAATGTTGAATGTGGTCATCTTGGAATTCCTTCCTTCAGGGCATCTGGTTATCTAGTCGTTGTCTCAAGAGACGTCCCTTGGTATATTATTGGTATACTACTTCTATCAACCTTCTGAGCTACAACTTACATCACGTTTATGATACCATAATGCTGGTAAATATTATTTACTGACATCATATATAATTAAAGGAATAACACCACCACGTATAATCACAGACACGCTCCCATCCGGCATGGCAACGATTTATATAGAACTTACTATAATAGTCAGCAGGAAAATTTAGCAGGACTATAGCTAGAGTCTGGACCAAATACTTGTGAATATATACTCATATGATTGTTTCTGTTTTCCACTCCAGTTAGTTGAAATTGATGACAAGATATAAATATCGATTTACAGTCTACTGTAATTGATGCATTGCCTCATTTCGGCTGATTACTGCTGGACTGATATTCACCTTAAAAAGAGAGAAAACATTGATAAGTTAGAAGAAGTTAACAAAATATCTGTAAATATACCTCGTAGTTTAGTAATTTGGCGTTTACCCTTGATTAAACTATTTTTCAGTTTTATTATTTTTGCAGGATGTCAAGCTGTTGTCGCTCTGTGGCGGGGAATTGTGGGTTTATATAACTGAGTTAAACACTGTTCAGTTGTCAACCTTCGTTTAAATCTTCAATTTATTGGGATGATATGTTAGTCAATCTCGCAAATAGGAAACGTGATGATTACGGATCTTTAGTTTATGATTTACCTCTCTGGTCGGTGTCGCTGACCAAATTCGAATAGCGTAGGAAAAAATGTAAGCAAATTTAAAAATTATAGTAAACGAATATAAAATAAAGCAATGCACTACTAAAATAGAAGGTAATAAAGTATTACGCAATTCTCTGTTAACTGGCTCTTCGCTAATGACATAGTGCAAAGGGGGACCCGATAGAAAAGACATGTTATGTTTCCGCATATTCGACTAAAATTGGCAATTTTAATTTTTAATTATTTTAATATGAGTTAAATATCAGTGCTGGACTATTGTTACGTTAATCTGCATGCAATACATGTAATTAAAAAGTAATAATATTTAATAACATAAATTACTGCAGCGCGCTGACCATGTTCTGACTATTTCGTATTAGAACGGAACAAGTACGAAACAGGATTCGGACAAGGCATGACGAAATCTATGTGCCGTCAACAACTAAGCTGAGGTAAAACAACATTGATCTCATATGCAGCATATAACATTGAAAATTAATAATTCATTTATTCTTCCTATACGCCAGAATATGCTAATTATATGTTGTTATAATCAGTTTGGATAAACTACTCATTTAAATCCTTCTAAATTATGCATGGGGATAAAGCAATGTATGTACCCCTGAAATATATGCTTTACTACGGTACATTTATGACGCACCAGAAAATAAGTTAGGATGATTTGGTTCTCTGCAGTGCTAATATAAACGAACAAAATGTTTGCGTTATGTCAAGTTAAGTTCCGCATACAATATACCGTGTTAAAAACGTAGGTATCGATGCTCCTGCACGACCTGTCAATGTAAGTTAAGACTTGATGGAACGTGTTACAATTAACGATGCACCTCATTTCAAATTAGCACGCAATAGAAAAAGAGTAGGTACTCACGATTTTATCGATGAATTCTTCCATACATGCTGTTAGATTGGGTATTTGTCTTCAGGATTGTGTCGGGTTATCCACTGGTCGTTTTTGAGTGAAATTTCTTGTAGAATGCATCCGAACACTTTGATCACTTTTATGTTCACTTAATTCGTTAAATTTGCCTACTTCACTTGTTTGTTAACCCAAACGATGGCTTATATGTAGTTTCGTACTTTTTAGGTGATTTATTAACACACTGCATATTTCTCATCAAAAGACCACGCGGTAGATAACGGGTCGACTGAGCAACGTATTCAGCCGAAAGTGACCTTGCGCATGGCTTTGCTTTTCTCACATCCCGTATGCAGCGCAAACGTCTACAGTCGTATGCCGAACCTCCAGAACTGACACATATTTCGTTCGTGTGTGTGAGTGAAAAGTAATATTTACGCAATTTTCCTCCCACAGTATATAGATACTGTCGAAATATAACAATTTAGAGCTTCTGCTTCTTTTAGTTTAAATACAGTGGACCTTCAAATACGATCAATAATTACTCTTTTAAAGAAGTGATCATAACCTCAATTTCCGTCTTGTCGTGGTGGTTATACCCACTCAATCTGACCAATACACTCTGCAGGCAGATTTGAGTTAGGTGTATATTTGCCGCGGATGAAGGAAGACTTCTGGAAACCGAAGCGGGCACGAGATTTTAAATAGAAAAGACATACTTACCTATTTTCTAGGTGATCTGAGTAAGCCTCTTTCTTGCTTCTACATGAGGCATGGTCATCATATACTGACACTCATACATCACGCGACTTGGGTCTTCACGGACGTGCAATGAGGACTTACTGACAAAGCTGTATTTCTGAAAGTCGTAATATCGTAAAGATGCAGTGGGCATTTCTTAGAGTTTCTAACTCTGCGAAATCCTAGTTATTCTTTTGCCTCCAAGATCTTTGACAATTTTTGATCTGCATTGAAGTCGATTATAGCGATGGAAATGGTCATTATCATGATCAGAACATCTTGGTAGTATGTAGAAAAGCGTGGAATGATTCACTGTGGATGCTCATATTTATTCTAAAAAGTATATTGCCGATATAAGAGTTATTGAATGGTATCAGTAATGTGAAATTTCCATCAAATAAAACTGGCTGAATAATTTTTGTGCATGATTATACTTCCGGTCGCAAACATTATCATATTGTGTGTTTTATTTGTTTTATATCGTTTCGGGGCAACAAAATACTTGCGTTTGATTTGAATATAATGGCTTTCATAACGAATCGCAAATATGAATGCGTGTATTCGCGATTGCCGTAAAATTCTGCACGAGTTCAAACTGAAAATGGCCGAAACGATAAATGATAAATTTGCATGCTATTCAAATTTTCACATTGCGACCATTCCCTGGCAATTGTGTGCCGATTGTATTTTATGTTAGCTTTTTAAATGCATGTTGCGTTTATGTAATGTATTCAAACACTTGATTTAAACGCAAAGTAAAATTTATTTCCATTTTTATGAAGCGTATTTTGTATTTACTCGAAGTAGAATTTTCAAGAGTACGGAAACGTGTCATAAGAATTAAAAGATCAGATACCGATGGAAATAACTCCAGCTTTAAACTTGTCGTAGGAATCTCAGCAAATACGAGGGAACTTCTCAACTATAAAGATTGACAAATAATTATCATTCATCCAAATGGAAAGAATGGAACGACGGATAGTTCATGGATTTTTGCATGTGGAAATTTATTGAAGCACAAATAAATATTCGCATCCAATAGAATTGAATTCGGTCGTTGGGCTCGACGGCGCGCCGCGCGACTGCCGGAGTGGATGATGGTTTTCAAACTTCACTTTCTTAAATCCATGAAAATTAATGATAGCGAGCGGCGGCGCGCGCAATGGATGCGTGCAAGTGGAAAACTTTTTCAAACACCAACCAATATAAGAATTGATAGAAAGTTGGACAGCCGTGTTCATTTGTTTCGCATTTAAATAATAGACAATTTTTCGCAAATAATTTACGCATTCTTATAAAAATCTCTTTCTTATTAATTTCGGATTATCAAATTGTTCAAACTAAGTGGATTTTGCCTATTATGTTGGAATATACGTAATCAAAGAGATTACTTTGATGTCCCCATTACTAATTGTACATTGTCATTCCGCATTGTCATTGCTATTTTCATGAAGGTTGCTATACCAAGCGAGTGAGAATTAAACAATTAATTCACAAGTTGCGTGAAAGTTTGAGGATGAATTGAGCCCCAACGCTTTAAATATTATTGATTTGCCTTCATTTGTGCTGGGCGTAGTTGAGAAATAAACATTTAGTGGTTGTGTACATCTTGAAGTAGGGAAGCACTAGGTATAACTGCATGTGATTACTATTTCCTAGCGTAACAAGGATGCTTGAATATTCCAGCTGAAATGGAAATTGTGCTAATTACATTGCAATTTAAGCATATAAATGGAACTCATACAAGCAACAGCGCCCGCTCGTCGGCATTATGTCGAATTACTGTTATCATCCTGGTACTTAATGCTTTTGACGATTTATATTTAATCACTGCAATTTGTAAATCAACTCAACTGTAGATTTCATTACGCAGTCTAATTTCTGATAATAATAACCTTCTATGTAATTGATATACCCATATTATTAGATTCATACTTGAACCAACTTTAACGCATTACGATAAATAGAAAAGTATACTTAGTTTATTATATTGTTTAACGAGAGAAGAAAATATAAACTTGGGCAACCACAACTGATACAAACGACAATAACTCTGGACAAGCACACTGCCTTAGCTCGCTTTGGCTTTGTCGTTGCGACGCCAAGTACAAAGAGTCAAAATTTCAAAAGTGTACACAGGATTTCCAAGCCCCTACTGAGGAGAGCAAAGAAAGCCAGCGAAAGAGACACATACACGCTTGGTAGCAAGTTAGAGAGAATGTAATTTAGAAAATTGCAAACAGAACCTTCCATCCCTGTAGTACCCGCGCACGCAATATCCTTGCCCTTCTTATTCTTCTCCCGTCCACCGCATTTGTTTCTAGCCGAAGAATTGAGGCGAAAGACAAGTCCGCTGTTTTGTTTTTTCCCCGTGGTCGCTCGGTCGCCCGCCAGTGCAAATACATAAATAAAGCAAATAAACTTTTGCTCTAAAACGAGAAGAAATAGACGTAATATTTGATGGTGGCAATTATGGAAAAACCAGTACCCCAAGAGGCTAACACAATAAGAAGTATAATAACATTAGCGCACACATGGCCCACACAGCGTCGGGGATGCAGCGGAAAGCACTAATGTTGACCGAGTCGTCCGTCGTCCTTACGAAGAATGTACGAAGGCGAAGCGCACAAGTGGGGACCAAGGCATTACGTGCCAACAATACGTCACTGTTGAGAACTAAACAGCGACGGACAGTGATGAGTGGCAGCGGTCAGGCGCTGTGGTATCTTCCCCTCGACGTTCATGAGGGGGCAATATCCTTGTTGTGTGCCTGCCCGAGTGGCTGAGGAAGTTCCTCGAATATATGGGACGATGATTGCGGACAGCCGGAAACATGCTGCGCGCATTGCGTCACATTACAGTGTTCTACTCTCGCCAACAACGAGGCCTATCATTTATGCGCACCAATTACAGCACAATGATGATTATTCTCCTATCTATAATATGCACGTAATTGCCAATGAAGTTAAGTATTTTACCTCGGTTATTCCAAGATGCCTACTTTAGAAACAAGGGGGAAAATTCTTTATTAAATTTTTGCTTAATAAAGTGGTGGTTTAAAGCTGATAAAAGTTATTGATGTACTAGAGGGATGAAGGTAATATTGTGCGTATGTTGATTCAAACAATGTGAAATACACCTGCATAACATACACAAGTGAATAAATTATAGCGGCAAAATATTAATTTGATAATTATGTCGAGGATGCGTTGCACGAGCGCGGCAACGAGATGGAGGATGGCTATCAACGTCACGCAACGTAATTGTGTGCCGGGGCCGGCATCCAGGCGGCGGCGCATCAGAAAGCATGGAGCTTCATCGCATCGACCGCGCCGGGCGCTCGAATAATAGAAGCCGTCAACTAAATCCGCGATGTCGGTGATGATTCATAATGTGCATGTCACTAATACTCCGCCTGTCAGAGAGGCTATCCGTTTGCTACTTAACGGGCCTCGCTCAATGCAGGCAGCGTTGTTGCATCCTCGTTTTTATTTACGCACACATAGCCCGTGCGATATTAACCATTTTCCCATCTATTCGGCAATATATTCCCAAATACACAACACCAGCACATCGAGCGTACACCAGAGAGTGACTATCGGCGGTGAATTGGCAAAGTGTTGACAAGCAAAACAGCCGCAATTCGAAACGCACACCATGTGCACGCCCGTTACAGGTAATTTAAATCAAACAGAATAGAAAAAACGCGCCTCCCTTCCAGTCGCGGAAAAGTTTTAATTAATCTAACAAAGTAGGCAACGTCCGGCAAAAAAACGTAAAAGGCACAAAACGCAACGAGGCGTAATGCAAATATTTACACAAAGTATTCTTTTACACAGGCGCCTGAAATACAAAACTGATTGTAGTTGGAATAATTTTGAAAACTCGACACAGTTTAAATACTTTTGCCAAATCGTTTTGTAGTTTATAATTCCGTGTAATTAGCCATAATCTTTGCACGGTGATTTGCATTTTTAATTTGCTACTCGTGCTCTCGTTGTTCGGAAATGTGTGGAGTTTTTATTTCGCGCCGAGAAAAGGGTGGTTTTCGGGTTGCATTTAAAGTTAATCGCTCGGGTGCTAATTTCAAGTGATTGAGTTTTTTACGAACGCCATGTACGCCTTTTTGTGCGCATTGAGACCTTCTGCTTTAATTACTATTATAAATCGGATCCGATGTTCAATCAATTCCTTCACGGTCTGCTGAAACTCGAACGCAATAACATCACATTTGTTCGGGTGTGGCTGTTCTAGGTGGCGAAATGTTTCAAGGACTCAAGGACTCTGATCCTTTTCACAAAATTTTTCCTCGCAAAAAGTTTTAGAGATAGTACAACTGGATAGTTGAGTGATAGTAAAATATGCAAGAGTTTTCTTGTTTAATTGGCAATAAACGCTGCATTGTTTATTGATAAATTCTTGATATTTATTTTTGTTTTGCAAAGTTTTTAACACTTTCCGCAAATTTACGAGTCTTCCAATTGCATTTGCGGACTGTGAACGAGCGACGGAGTCGGGGACGGCGATAGAGGCAGCGCCTTAAGCGCATTCTACGTCCATTTGTTTAATTTAATCCAGCAAAAATAGAAAGGAAATTGGCCAGTAACTTTAGCCAATTAAATAAATAAAACACTTAAACAGATCCGAAGGTCTTGTAAAGCGTGTACGGCGCCGCCACCGGCGTTGTTGTTCGTCTCTCTTAGCGCCCGCCTCAAGAAATAGTGTGTTTGCAGTCCGCACCGCAATAAAACGCGAGCGCGTGAGTGTATACTTTCGACTACATAACGGTTCGCCGCCGCCGCTGCCGCCGCCGTCTCCGCCACCGCTACAAACGCATCGCGCGAGGCGGCAATGCCGGCCGGCTGTAAACTTTCATTACTCTGGTCATTCGGTGGGACTTTTTGGTTAGAATATGTTCTTCTTGCGTTTTGCTACTTTGCGCTTCTTATATCCGCATGCTTCTTTTTTATAGCCATTTTTCTACCCCTGTCCGCTATTGTTTAATTATTTATTCAACAAAGGATGAAACCCACTCTAAATGTTTAAGGGAAGAATTATTTTTCTAATAAAACTTTAGACCGAATGCACATGTTGTTCCATATTTGTATTTTTCCATTTTGTTGTGAGGCTTTATTTATTATCAAATAACTAATCAATTTTGTCTTTATGGGAAGAGCAATTGATTGATTCTATACGTGGGTAAATTATGCGCATATATAATGATTCGATCGCAAAAAATTACTGCAAAATAATAGGGAAAAGTCATTTTTGACGACGCATAAATGACACGCAAAATATTGCACAAGCGTTGTGAGGTTCGAGCGCGTTTAATAATAGCGCCTAAACAAGCCGCTAGTTGATGTAATAAACTAGTTCGCATAAATCACTTTAAATAGATTTTTCATCTCCAAACATGCTGCAAAATATGGCTTTATAAAATAAATGTATATATATGCCAAAGTATAAAATATTCTTTCATTTCCAGATTTTATAAAATTTATTATTTAATTTAATTTCGTTAAAAATTAATAACCTATTAAACATGATAGATTACTACGGTTATTAAAATTATAAACAATTAAACCAAAATAATTCGTTTTTCAGAGGTTGATCGCAATGCGAGGAAAGACGATGATCAAGTTGAAATGAAAAAGCGTCGACACGTCAATTGCGATCGTGTTTGATTTCGTTGGAAACGTCGCGATAACCTTAGCGATATCTATCTTTAGAAAAGGGAAGTCTGTCGGTCGATAAATCATTATTACATAAGGACAGGCGGCATCTTGCAATTTATCTTGATGTCTAGTGCACACCGTGCACCAACGCAGGTTTGTCCTCTCCCATTCCGAGCCATCCGCACCATTCAATAAGGTGACTAACATTTTGCTCTGTTCCCTTTTGCAATTCCCACTTCAGCACTGAATACAACTGTGACTAAACAGCTCTGCGCAAAATGCGCATTTCATGAAATTATACCAACTTGAATAGAAGCGAGCCAACTAAAAAATCCGAACGCTAAAATCTCATTTACGAAACTATATTAATGAAGCAAAAGGAAAGCACGGAAGCATTTGGAGCGGAATGATATAGGAGATAAACTGAATCATAAATTCACATCTTTAGTATTTTGCACGATTTTTCAAATATCCAATGCGCTAAATCAAGCATCACATTGAGATTTATTAGGTCCGCAGTGTACACATTCGAGTCCGCATGGAATTTTGTTGCATTGCCGTGATAACGGGAAAGAAATGTTTATGAAATTATGATAAACTGGATGCGTACATGAGAGAAAGCATCTTGAATATTATGTAGGAATGTTGGGATTAGTACAAATACCGCTTCGGGAGTTTCTAATTGTGTTTAATGTTTATGAACATCCGGCGTATAGACATCGAATTTATATACAAGGCAATGAACATGAGTTTGAATTGTGCGCAAACATGGAACACGTGCATCAGATTATTATTTATTGCCAATTTCTGGAAAATGTTTGGCGCGGCGCACAACTTGCGGAAAATATAGTGTATGTGCCGCAGTCTGCTGGGGCCACGGGGGCCTAAATTGCCTTAAACCCTTAATTGCTTAATACGCTGCTGACGCATGCAGCCAATTTTCGTGCCACTTGCCGAAACCGAAAGACAAGCGCTAACAAATTAAACTCATCGCCACTAACTTATTAATTTAATAAAGACGAAATTCAATGCAAAACAGTCCCGTGATGTTTCTATCAACTTTGACTTATATTTCTCTTTTGATGAATTGCCTACCTATATTTTGCCTCAAATAATACCAGAGAGATTTGTAAATTGCTATAATTATATAACTTAAATCCCTTTCAACTCGAAATAACTAGAAATATGACTCAGGATTACATTAAGAAACCCCCAAATTATAATTTTTAAAAATTATATTCAATTTTAAATTGCAAGTGAAAAACAATTCGAATCTGTTAAGTTGCATTTCATAAAGGAAATTACGGAGAAAACCAATAGTCACCAACACAAAATAAGCAGCATTGCTTCGCAGTATATTAGGGTGTTTAATTTAGAATGGCATTTGCGAAAATAGCGCATTGCCGCCTGCGTGGAAAATGCTAATGTGGAAAACGGTAAGCAGAATGCAACGACATTGTATTATTCTAATTGCAAACGGCGTCGGCGAGCGGGCGACTTGCGCGAGCGCGACAATGATAGAAACTTAATTAAACGACTTCATTGCGTTTATCAATTTAAGCGTTTAACAATTCCACCAGCGGTTTATCAAAGTGGAACAGTTTTCCAACTATGAGTGCTATTGCACTCGAAAACTTCATACATTCATTGATGTTGCAAATAGTTGCTGCGCTCTCGGCGGACTATTTGAATTCATTGGGGCCACTTGAACATGCCGTAATTATTTTATGAAATTGCCCAATGAATATATTATTCCATGCTTTGTCAAATTGATTTTTTGCACCCCCTTACACGAAGCGTTTAAGTACGTACTTTGACAAAAATGAGTGATTACATTGCGTTCTCCCGCACGCAAAGTGAATATTAGCAAACTGTGAAGCACATACAAGTATCGCATATAATATTTAATTTATAACTTGTTCACGTGATGTATTTTTAGTTAAATAGTTGCATAATTATCGCGTTTTCACAGCGGCGGCTGCTTAACATAAAAAACGAATTGATATATTTGCGTAATAATAAAGTTAGATCTTTGTTTACCGCGCGTGTTTTATTGATAAGTTTCCTTCATAAATATTTCCACAGATGGTCCACAAAAGCTGGGCGGAAAAAATTAGTCTATGACAAAGCATGGAAGTCGGAGGCAAAAAGGCCGAACGCATTCTTCCTTTTTGCAAGCGAACAAATATCAGGGGAATTTATTAACGGCGGCGGCGGCGGCGGTGGCGGTACGCTGCTTTCTTTGGCATGTTTGAGGAGCGCATCCCTGCCTGGCATGTTGATATGTACCTGTTTTTCTAAATTTTCATAGGTTAGTGCTGTTGGGAGGCAAGCAGGAAGCGGCTGCCGGTGCGCTAGCAAACCACACAGTGCTTGAATAGCTTATTGCATAATTCAACACAAAATAATCAAAAATTCAACCGCAACTCTTCTGCTTTCCAGCTTCGTGTTTAGATCAAGCTCAGCGTGCTGTAACGCTGCGTGCATTGCAAGCGGATGGATGGATGGATGAATGCTTTTTCTATTTGCTTGTTTGTTTACAGAAATGTATGTAAAACGATTTTTAATATTTCGAGAACATACTTTGCTATGCAACTATAAATACCACAGCTTCCTGCGAAAATATGTTAATTCGCTTTGCTGAAAAATTAATAAGTGCAATTTATTTATGGCGAGGATAAAGATTCTAAACGCTTTAGTACTCTAATAAAGCTAATGAAACTAGAGCGTTCGAATTTCGTAACGACACTTTGCGAATTTTTAATTAGAAATTAAAGCAATGAACTCCGTCATATTATCATTTAATCAAGCAGCAGTTGAAATATAATACTAATTAACGAGGGCTGTTCCAAAGGTACTGATTACAGTTTTACGACGTCGTTAAAAATCTTTACTTATTGTTATCTTCATAGTTATTACACGCGCTGTAAATTTAAAGACGAATTAGAAAAGCGCCTTAACCAACATCCAAATATTTTGTTAGCCTCCAATGGACATAATCCCCAAAGTCCACATGCCTCTTTTCAAGTTGAATGTTGAGCTGATAACAAACTTTAACTCTTTCGAGGTTTACGTGGCCGCATCCTTAAACTCGCGCGCGAGTTTCACAAACGTAAATGGTTATTAAAGTGGGTTTTATGTCAGCATGTTATAATTAAAAGTAATTAGTATCTTGATACTGAAGTGAAATACACTCAGCACTTTTCCGAACCATCTGCTACTTTTCTATATCGGCGCAAAACGAAAACGATTACGAAGGGTGGAATCAGCAACAAGTTGAGTTGATGGATTTTATTTCCCATTGAAATCTTAATAATACGAGGCGCTAAATATCGAAAAGAACGCGTTATGGAGAATGATTAATGCGTGTTGTGCTAATTTTGTAATGTCAGCTTATCGGAAAATGTGTAATTGCGCGCAAACATAAAACTCGTCGAATAGTGAAATAAAACACATATTAATATTATTGCCAGTTATATCAACTTTATGATCCCGAGGGATTTCAGCTAAATGTGTACGTTGGGATGGAATAGAAAATGGGAATTGAGGTGAAACTCTCGCCATCGATAAACGTAGAAAGAGATTGGCCTAGTTAACAAGTATCGATTGGAAATTGGAAATTTCCTACTTAAGCTCCTTACGGCACATCAAACTTAATACGGGCATTAGCGATTCGCAAATTGGTTAACTTTATAATATTGACTCTCTTTTTGAGCTATTAATGAAGCGGAATACCATTCGCTAAAGCTAATTATTAATTAATTATACGTGATGTTTATTTTACAATCGATAGCTGTAAAACTAGCATAATTTCAATTCTCTCTCCCGGTTTTATTATATTCGCATTACATTCATGACATTTCGAGCAATATTAACGAATGAACCAATACATGCGTTAGGATTTTCGGTGGTGGCGGCTGCGGCGCGTCGGCGGCGTAGGAAAAGTATATTGAAAAATATGTGAATGAAAATATCGAAACGCGTATCCGACATGGCGGAAATTAAATTTTTCGATTTATTAATTCACGTACTTTTTTCGGCTTATTAAAAGCCTGCTTTAATAAACTATTTTTTGCGCTATGTTTGCTAATAGAATTAATAACGCTTTCTCGAGGGAGGTTTGAAGGGTACATTAGCATCTGAACATGTGCCAACAAATTATTATGACTTGAATCAAGTACGTGGTAAATTGCCATCAGGATGCGAGGAAAGTTGCGTTGGGATGCGGAAACAATGTTACCGCGAGTGGTGGGCAGCTTATGTTGGATTCATACCGTGCCCGACCATTCTTGGAGGACAACTCTCCACGTGTACACGCAACGCATGGGTTACTTCTTCATGGACACCCGGAACGACTCGCGGATAATCCACACCCGGATCAAAAGTTATTCGCGCAGCGAGCCGCAACGCCAACTTTCCCTATCCAACTTTCGATATGCCTCGTGTGCGCCTGTATTCCTTGCTTACCGAACTGGCCAAATACTTGCGTCGTCGCGCGAGTGCGCTTCCGATCCGGTTCCATAAAACTTTAATTAATATCTTACACACTCGGATTTACCGGAACCAAATGCCTTCTAATATGTTACGCGCTGCCGCTAATTAATAACGCTGACTGGAATAATAATTGTTAGCACCGCAGCCGGAGATTATGATGAGTTGTTAGCAATTTGTTCGCCACTTTCATGGGAATAACATGAGAACGAGTTTACAACACACCCGGGTTTTAATTACACTTGGAACAAGCGCGTTACATTAGTTATGGTCTCTTTTGATATTTACCTATATTTTTTCAGCGACCTTGTCTCACCTTATGAAATTATAGGTGTTTATTTTCCAAGTGATGGAATGAGCTAAGCGCGTAATAAATTCACTAAATATAGATGGTGGTTTAGTGCTTCCTAAAAGAAAATTAACTCTTTGCCATTTTGTTTAGATATAATTATGACTGAATAAATTTCCTCGGGTATAAAAAATCTAATTAATTGCCGTTTTTATGTGAGCTTTACTTGTAATTATAAGGGGACTATTACAGATTACATAATCGCTTATATAACACGTGTATTATTTTTCACGTAAAGTAAATTTATGATAGAAAATTTTATTGTGAAGAAAAATTATACAATAAAATATTTTTATGCCTCGTTTTCCACCACACACTTATTTTTCCTATTACTGCGTAATTTCTTTGCAATTAAGTGCTTAGATTTTAATGCGGAAAAGAATGGCGGAAAAAGTCCTGAAGGTAATTTAGTTGAGTGATTAATGTTAAACATTTAAATCTAATTGATACTCGTGCGATAATCCACAGGTTGTTGCCCGTGAAAAGTTTAAAATTGAAAACAGATAAATATCTTTTGAACCGGCTCCTTGGAATAAGTTTCGCCAACGTAAGTACACGCAATAAATAACGTAATCACGGGACGGGCGCGCACTCCTGGCTGGCGTAGTTGAAATTAGTTTGCAAACGCTGAATGCTGAATAAGTGGGTATCCTATTTTCGATTTTTATTCCACGCGGAGGTGTCCTTTAACGCAAAATTAATGCAGAAAAGTTTTAATGAGATCAAGTTTGAATTACACAAGGGCGTCCCGTTCGCTAGAAATATACAAAATTAATAACACTCCCGGCGGCTGCTTACTTTACCCGTTCGCGGCGCTGCAACCCTTGTCTTGCCGCCGCCCCCGCAACACCCGCGCACGACTGCTGTCTTAGCTCCGGTATGTATTTTCGGAAAAAGGGTTTTTCCAGTAGCAGGTTGAGATTAACTTCTGACGTCCGAGCGTTCAGCGTTCCAAACATTTTTGCATTTATTATTATACCACTTTACTTTTTGTTTTACGTTTCGCATTGCCGACTTCGTTTTTTCGTTGCTTGCACGACCGAAAGTCACTTAGACGCTTTGACATTTTTCCGAGGTCTTATAAATGTCTCCACTTTTGTTTAACTTTGTTTCGGCTTTAATTTTGCAAGCGCGTTTCGAATTTGCTGTACTAATATTATTCAAAAGTCTTTATCAATTTCCGCATCGGATATGTTTTCGTATGTTTTCTTTTCTTGTATATTAATCTTTGCCCGGTTTCCTGCAACGCAACGCAACGGGAAATGTGTGCGATACTTGTGTATTTGTTTTTGATTAAACGATTCCTTATTGTTGCTGCTTGCACGTTCCCGGCGACTGTGCTTCGAAATATGAGTAGTTGTAATGGGAACTTTGCATCATGCGATATAAAAATCAGTCGAGCAATGAGTTTCATTAGATCGCCCGATGCGATAGCTCTAGTTAGCGTTTACTTTTCGACATTGCCTTTACTTCACTTATTTATTGTGTTCTATTTCTCCCTAACGAGTATTTCAGTGACTTGTTTAGAAACAAATATTATGGATAAGTGGTGGTGCTGGTTAAAATACAGCTCATTCTCATTATGCCACGAACGCCACCCTTAAAGTGAACCGTAATGGATTATGGGATATTCTAATCTATAACAAATGCTATATCAACAACGATGCATTAATTGAATCAACGTTGCGCGCACTAAATCGTCTAAGGGCAGAAAAAACCTAACACGCCGGATGCAATTTTAGGTCGAACAAAAACCCTCTTTGCATACACCTATTCTGAGCATGTGGTTGAGGGCCCAACCTGTGCACGACTAAGCTGCTTTTTATTCTTTCTCCGGGCGCAAGAAATGCAAGCGCGAAATTTGCAAAACCCTCGCTGACGAGCGTTCGGGTGAGCGCGTCTGAATAGAAGGGGCGGCAAAAAGCCCTTTTTCGCGCGCGCGCCCGCCACTCTTAGAGCCGCCTGCGAAAAAATCACACGACTAATCCTCGACTCATTTTATTTTCGCGTTTCATTTACTCCGAACTGAACTTTCGATGAATAAACAGCGTCCCGTCCCGGATTTCCTCCGTGGGTTCCCTCACGCCTCGAACATCATCGAAGAATTAAACGCAATTTGTGCCAAAAAAAAAGTTGAAAGAACAATAGCGAATCGCAGTGAACGAATTAAAAAGTGCGCGACTAGACTTTTAAGCTAACAAATAGAAGGAAGCAGAATGTCGTAACGGGTTGACCGACAAAATATCCTGGAAGATGTATGAACGCAGATATGCGAAGGGAATTACAGCATGAAAGGAGCAACAATAAAACGCGCGGGCATTTCTCATGGGAAGACGCCGGAACGGTTGAGGGGTTGCAAAATGAAAGAAGGGAGAAAACGAAAGTGGCAAAGAAACGTGATGTGATGCGGTTTTTCATTTGTTTTGTAAAAGATTAATAGTGATAAGGCATAAAAGAGGCACGCGCGTGATTTCCACCCCCTTCCCCGCACTCTTGATTTATATTCCAGCGACTATTAATTCTACATTCATGCCGCCTTCATTGCCTTAAATATTTAATAAAGGCGAAGCGATTTGTACTTTTCATTCGATTCTGAAATCGACGTATGCGATTCATTAAAGGGCTGCGCGCACGAAAGGAATTTTCCTTCGTGGAAAACCGACGAACGTGAAGACACGAGGAAACATTTGATTTACTCTAAGTAGAGTTATCATTTCCGGATTGCCTGCAATATGCTAGCAAAACCGGTAGTAAGAGGGTCGAAGGAGAAAATGGCGCTGTACGGGTTCTCGGCTTGCTGGAATCTTTTATTTACAGCTGCCAAAATTGTTGCACGCTTCCCGTTTTTGTTGCTTTATTTTATGTACTCCTTATTTATATCTTTATACAGCATTTACTCGCATCACTTGGGGATATAAAGCATATTTGTAAATAAATATGATTAATAATTTTATTAGGCCGTAAAAGGGGTTAAAATTACGCATTCTGTCTAACGTTATTGTTATTTTTTGATTTCGTTTTTAGTCTATTTTTATTGCCAATTCCTTTCAAAGAAGGTATACAATGGCATTTGTTGAGTAAGCGTCGTCGATGCGTTGTATATTGTGATACAAAGTAATGGCACGTCAATTGTTATCACAATGCGTTGTGCATTTTGCCGGGAGCTGGCTGATTAAGAAAGACGTAACACTTGCGAATAGCTAACTAGATTTCAGCTGGTTGTGTTTGAGCAATGCTAAATAAACATACTTTCTCTTTCACGCATACATTTGCTGCGGAAATCTTCTTGTTCTTCCCCTTCTTCGTCTTGCCATATAAGTTTACTAGTTCGATGCATGAAATAACCTCGAGATGAAGCAATAGAATGGCAAGCGCGGGAAGAAAGAGCGGACGCAACCTTAGCAGTTTCATGGCGAAAATTTAAAGTAAAATATTATGAGAAGCCGTTAACAAGCGACGAAATGTTGTCGTCGTTGGCGCAGACGACGAAGAACAGCGCGAGTCGTTAATGCGCGAAAAGCACACTTCTGAGAGGAAGTGGAGAAAAGAGCCGCGACGCGCCAAACTTTTGTTATCTTTTCCTTGCATCTCTAAGGATGTCGCCGCCGCCGCGCGCGTTTGACGAGTTCAAAGATTGAAACATAATACGCGCGCTCGCGCACAACTTGTATTTATCAGATATGTACTGTGCACGATAATAAAGATAATAGAGACGTCGCTGCGTCAAGAATGTATGACACAAATATCCTCGCATAACGAGGCGAAATTCTAAAGATTCTAAAGAAACACGAGACTATCTATCAGATATCTTTCATGTCATAGGTATATCACATATTTTCAACTAAATATTTAGTGTAAGTAGAAACATTATCCTTGGAGAGAGTAATAATTTTTAAAATATCCTTCGAGATGAGTAAAATGTCGTATTTTATTGACCGGAATAAAGGACACAGTGTGGCATTATTTTCTTGGAAAATAGAGCCATCCGAGTGGTTAAAGTGTCAAGCTATTCTTCATAAAAATATCAAATAGAGGAAGTGGATAATTGCGGAAAAACAAGGGTGAAAGACGGTGACCCAATTACTTCCTCTGTCGGGCCGTAATTTCATTTCGTCGGGAAACGCGCACACACGTTCGTTCGTTGCTGCCACCACTGCTGCCGCTGCAGCTTCTTCATTCTTATTTCATACGCCAAACTAATACGCGCAATACATTTAACTCGATTCTGGAACACGTCCGCACTTCCATTCAACGCGGCGCGGACAATTCGAAACAGCGAGTCCGTGTCCGGCGATACAGCAGCATTCACACACACGTACCGTGCAAATAAAAGCTTTAAATTCACTGCCGCCGCCGCCGCCACGGTGCGTTCAATACACTCGCATTTTGCCGGTATCATAAGTGACGCATATATGAGCAACCAAGCTCGGGCCTTCAATATTTTTCAAGCGCCGTAATGAACCGGAAAATAATATCGGGAATCGAGTTAGATATTTTTAGTTCAGCCAGCGCGCTACGTGTCTCGCATTATGCACTCGCGCACCTCCACGTGGAAAAACGGGCGGCGAGCAGCAAAACGCAACACGCGCGCGTCCCACCGCCTCCTGATATTTTCCACGCGCGCACATAAAATGTAATAAAACTCGTATGCGTACGCACGTGCGATGTTTTATGCATTCGCTGGATTACACGTGCAATTTGCACTACAATTAATTTCAGATTACGTTATCACAATTCAACCGAAAATTCACCGCAAGAAAACAATGCGTTACCGCTGGCAAACTCGCTTGACTAATGAAATTGATTTTTCCAATTGCGTTTTTGCAATGCAATTGCATTGTTGTAATCAGACAATGACGAGTCAAAGCATGAAATGACAATCAAGAATTAGGTCATGCACGTATTTGCGCAATAAAGCGTAATATTTTATTATTTTGTTACAATTTATACCGATGTTATATTTCGATTTATTTTGTACATAATGCTGTGTGTCATAAAAAACTTATTGAATTTCACTTAATTTTATTTCTAGACACTCTTAAAAAAATATATAAAATGAACACTTGATGTGTTAATAAATTTAAAGAAATTATAGGGTTGTTTTTGTTGGATGAAGGGTGGTAATGTGGATGAAAATGGAATTTCGAATAACACGTTGTAGAATACTTTGCAATATGAACGAATTTTAATAATTCCATGTATAATAATAGATAACATTGCAATGATCCGGACGCAAACGTGGTGGAAATTGCAATGAAATTAATGAAATACAACTGGAATTGTAATGCATGACGAGCAATAAAATTGAGCGCGAATTATTTATGATAATATCTCCGGCAATAATGAAAAAAGGATTTATGATCGTAATGGCATTTGGGGCAATCGCAAATTATTAATTTTAATACTTTTATTATAATTGAAGCGTGCGAGTTAATGAGATAGTATTAATTAACTGATTATTAATTTAATGGTCAAACAGCACGCGAAAATTGAGCGTGAAAAAGTTGTTGTTTACAGAGGACTTGTAGCAATATTGAGTGTGGGTGGCGGGGAGTTGACAAACAATCTCTGTTGGAATGCCCGAAGCCCTCGGATAACCCACGAACGCCGAACCATAAATATGCTTTTGATTTTCTTGCACGTTTGCCAAACATTTGTCTGTACGCAAACAACCCAGATGGGTTCTTTTCACTGCCTTCCTGCCGCCCGCCGATCCGCTACAAATAAAGAGATCAAAGCCGTGGCCGAAAACTATAGCTTTTTCGCGTGCGATTTTACCGCGGAGAATTTTGTTGGAATTTCAGAGGTAGTAATGAACAATTCCTTCATTCAAGGATATTAAAATTTGCTGCTGTGGATGCTATGCGCATGCCATATTGCAAAAATAGCCACAATTTTAAGTTTGTAAAACAAAGCAAAGTTGCACAAAAGCCGGATGTAAATTTCGTGAATGCTTTCTGCTATAAAGTCCTATTTGGCAAACCGATAAAAAACGACCACATGTGAAAAAGCATGCGGGAAAAACTTGTTGGAAAAACTATTAGTACGTTGTTGTTTTGCCGTCTGAATATGCAGCATGGTAATGCATTGCTTGCATGTTAACATTTTTCGATTTCGAAGCTGACTGCGTGCAACTGCAACAATTTGTATAATTTACTGCTGAAAAAATTACAACAAACACGTTGATATACTTGGAATGTAATCAGCGCTTAACAAGCTGCACGAATATTGAATAACTGATCTTTAATTACAGTTCTACTTTAAGTTTACTCTTGTATAATATTGAAATTTTGCTCTGAACTTTTCGTTTTTTTTATGTAATCCCTATTTAAACATATTTAATAATACTTAAGCCTCGTTTCGTGATAGCTTGCGTAAGATAGCAAAAAAAGGTTTCCAAGTTAATCAAAATCAAGTTAACAACTTCGAATGACCTGCAGATACTTTTTATATTATCGCTGAGCAATGGAAACGTATATCTTTCAGCACACAAGTTTCTGCTTTCCATATAATTGGAAATAGTTTTGCTAAGATATATTAGATTCGATTGCGCAGTAATAACATCCGAAGTTCGCATTGATGGCGAGGAAATAATCTAATAAAAAGCAAATCGAATTAAATCGATTGGCTCGGATTTATTTCATGCGCTGGATTCGGTGCGTATAAATCTTACGATTTTAAAACTGACCGAAGCAGAAAATGCGTTTGGTAAAATGATTACATTTTCCCCAAAAAGTCTCTAATACTTTTCTAATTAAAAAAATTCTGCTGACGTTAGATTTTTTATTAAATTATATAAACGTTACCTATATCGAATTCTTCATGAATATTGAGTGTGTCATTAATAACGCTTAAATTAATAATAAATCAGTCTAGAGGGAACATCATATTCATTAACTTACAAGCAAAAACACGACCTCAGATGTCATTCGAAATCATGGGCTGATAGATGATCGGAGGCGGCAGGCAGAAGGCAATCGACAAAAACAGTCATTCTTTGCCCGTTCCCGGATTATGAGTTGCCAATTTAATGGCAGTCAGCCAGTGAAAGGAATTTAATTAAGCAAGGAATATCAATTATTCATCTGGCGCACGTATTAGAAAATCCTGCCCGCTTCGCTCACGGCGTCATTCTTTAACGTTCCGATTCTTTTCCGATTCGCGCGTGGCGTCAAGTCGCATGCCTAATTGGAAAACATTCGCGGATTGCTTAATAATTAATAGGATAAAAGCTTCGCGCGAACATCTTACGAACGTGTAACGCAATAAATTTCCATAGCCGGAGGGCATACTCGAAAATCTCTTAATTGATTGACGAGATTATCGAAATGAAACGAGCCGAAGTTGAACGCCAAAGTGCTCGATGATGATTAATAATTAATCGCAGTTATATCAACTTAACTTTTCACTGCTCCCTAACAATAGAAAAGCTGTCTAAATATTAACCTCAAGATGGTTTTTTTGGCTTGTGCTTTTGCTGCTGCTGAAGCAGAAACTGTCGAAGTGGAAGAAACGCAACAGAATTGAATAATTAGACCTTGTGCTACTACCGCTGCCTTGTGTATATATAGAATGCATGCGCAAATTTGCGAATTTAGCTCATCTCATGCATTATGAGCAAATAATTAGCTTTTCACAGAGCGAAAAGTTGCGGGCGCGCGCGCGCGAATGGAAAGAAAGGCGGCGAGTGCAAGCGCTAGCAAAAGCACGAGGAATACCACTTTCATGTTAATAAATCATTTATCAAAAACGTCGCTGCGAGCTTGAATTTTTCATGCGAACGCTCCGAGCAGCAGCAACGTGTGCGCTAATTGATTTTTATTCTCTTTGTCGTTTGCGTTGCGCTCACTGCCATAATGCCTCTTAATAACTGAACGCACGAAATAAAAAAGAGCGATTTATTCCGAATATAAATAAAATAAATTGCCCAATAAAATACGATGAAAAATGATACCCCTCCCCCCCCAAATTTTTATCTTCGCGTTTGTCGATTTATTTGCTTAATTTTTTCAAACGTCTGAAAGTTAAATAGAACATGACTGATTATTATACTGATTGCTAAAATAAAGTTTCCTTACTTACTGAAGACAATCTGCTCGCGCGTAGGTTGCCTTTCATACTTTCATAACTGGATTTCGCTTTGTCTGTGCGCGTTGTGAAGTGCAGTTCGCCGGTTGGCAGTCCTGTTTTCATCCTTCGCAGAGCAGGACCTGTGTTTGTTAGTGGGACGCGCTTTGACGATTTTATCTGCGAGCTTTTACTCATTTATCACATGAACAATAGTGTTGTAATATACTGCTCTATTTGTGACCGTGTGACCAGTTCTCTTTGTTCTACGCTTACGCCCGATTTCATCAACTCTTCACCTACCTTCAAACGTCAACTAAATCGGACACTCGCTGAATCAAACACTCTGTGACTTGTGTTCCCAAAGTTTTAGATTTAATTGTGTATTTTATTAATGCAATTCAGTTGTACTTCTTCATTGAAATATAGTAATGGTGTAATTAAATTTTGAACATTAGTTTTGGTAATATTTTAAACAAATTTTGTCTGTAAAATATTAAACTTTTTAGCAGGACCAGGCAATTTTTTCATTAAGTAGTGGCAATGTTGGAGCGGATGGAGCGCTCAGGGGCGACAAAATAAGAAAAAACAAGCGTGGAACCGTAAAGTGGGGCAATGCAGAGTATAACATAATCCTTTTTACGTCGTTAATTACTTTAATAAAGATGTCAAAGCTGAATTAAATGCGTATGCATATTAAATACGCGAGTGTAGTTTATGAATAAAAATGACATTACTTTTTACCTACATTTTTCACTCCTATTTCACCCCATTGCTTCCTTCCACCGTTTCTTTTTTACTCCCGTGCGCCTCAATTTACATAATATTTAGCGCACACATTGCCGCCCCATTCCAACCCGACATCGCGTCGTTGCAAAGCATACGGTTTTATATTTTGTGCGGCGGTTTCTTTTTATTTCAGAGATGGCATTTAATCGTACATTTTTAGCATACATTTCACATTTTATTCCGGACACCACACGCGTCATAATTTTTATGCTCACTAAACGTACGAACGCATGGGCAATTAACAGTCGACAAAAATGTGGAAATTAGATGGAAATTGTACAGTTAATAGGTGGGTAATTGAATGCGCTTGGCAAACGTGCGTCTTCAAGATGGATGCGCATTGATAATAATGTGATGGCAATAATGGGCAAATCGAGGCATTTCTGGCATTGACAGTCGAGTGAAATACGACCAATACCTGCCACTTCCGGCGCGTGGTGCGCCAAGGAAGACTCTTATGTTGGCGGCGCTTCTTAAAGTATCTGCTATAGTGGCCATAAAGTAGCGCTGCGTGGCGTCCGCTTCAGCTATATCTCTATCCACAATCAAACTCCATTACGAGTCAATATTTTTTGCCCTCCGAAGGCTTCAGTGGGCGGCTAAAAGCGTTCTTAGCGTTCTCAACATGCCTATATACTCGACGCTTATATTTTGTGTTGACAAATATTTTTTAGGACTCGTTTTACTGCTATTTGATTTCATGTTAACAGGAAATCCCGCTAAGTTGTCCAAACCTTATTTATATTATTCAATTTTTAATGTTTATCTAATATTTTACTGTCGTAGATACTATATTTTTATAGAAAATTTAGTGAGTAATATAATAAAAAGTATAATGTCTCAGAAACAATGTATAGTATCGTAGTTAGTGAAAGGTTTGCGATTGGTTTGAGTTTCAATTAAATTTTTATGTATTTTATATTTATAAATGGTTAAAATTAAGAGCATCTCAATAGTTGTAGATGAGTGGTTAATTCAATACCTAACTAATGTCGGTACGGAAGTATTCAGTTTTATTATCAACCAAGGCAAATTTACTTCGGCTTCAAATATTGCATTTAAAAAATCGTTTAACGTTCTTGATGTTAAAGAACGAATTGTGTGGTGTTTCCAACTCATCACCATTGAGATTAGAATCCTAGCGCGTTCATATTATTTTTAAATCAAAGCTGTATCCATATTACTAAAAAATCTCAAGATTTAACAGTTGCCTAATGCTTAAGACTATTGCTTTTAAGGGTCGAAATGTGGACCCGATTGATTCCTGGGACAAGGAGGTGCAATTTGCCCAAGTTGGCCGAAGCCCTCTGAGTATAGAAAGACTCCCCAATTTTGTATATCAGAGCCCGTACGTTCAGCTGGTCCACCCCAAGGTTCGTTCCCCCGGAGGAGGAGTGGGTGTTTCTGGATCTGAGCAAAGGTGGGTGTACCTTTCAGCACCACCATAGTTGATTATTAAAACTTTTAAATCCCTTGTAATGTCGAATGGCTTGGAATTATTTATGAACTTGCTATGAGCAAAGATTCCTTAATACTTTTCAAAAACAAAACCAGGTGAGACGTGAATTCGCCCTAAGAAGCTTTACAACAATTAAAAGTTATATCACGTATCTATGAATACATCTCGATTACAATTTTATAATAGGACTGACTAGATCTGTAAAATGCACATTTTTGGCATGCATGTGTTATATCAATGACGAATGTAGAAATGGTTGAACACCACTGTTTTAGAAGAAGTTAGCATAGCAAGCCAATAGTTGCTGGGACTTGAGCTGATGAAACAAGGAGCCCGGAACGACCGACGGGGAATACGTAAACACTACTCGGAGGGAACAAGGAGCTTGGGTCGGATCTGAAGATTAAATTCACTCACGGGTCCAAGTTTTCTTACACCACGTGCCCTTCTTATGGCTCGCGCGCTCGTCTCGAAGCGGCCGATGCGTCTCTTTACTGTTTCAAGTCGTCATGTCGGAAACGTCGTTATCTTCACGCTGCCGGACATCGAACGGCGACGCTGCCAGCGAAAACGCGTCGACGTCGTTCAAGATGCGAACACTGTGCGGACCGAATTGGAATTCTATCGATTCGTGCAAATTTGTGTCAATTTGAGAATGGTGCTCGTCCACGAGAGTGTGGAAGCGCGCACGCCATGATAGTTAGAGGAAGTAATTGATGGAAACAATTGTCTCCTGAAGAATGGCCTCTTGAATGTAAACGACTTTTCTTTAAAATAAAATGAGTCTCGTTTGTGCTGCGCACGAAGAGTAAAATCAATCAAAACTACCATTTTATTCGTTTATTCAATGATTTCATTGTACCAAATAGTTGCGCACTGAAGTGGAAATGCTGCAAATATTGTATTGTAAAAATTAAAACCTGAAAACACAATGCAAGTGAGCAATGAGCAATAAATATTGATTTATTCTGACATACAATACAAAATCTGTGAATAAAAGTAACTTTATTGTTATTTTTGTCACCTATTTTATTAAGGACAATTCGCGTTAAAATGGATGAATATAGTGAGGTGACTGCAAGCAATTCCTGAGCTTCAATATGCATCAAACTGCCGAATGCAAGGCCGGAATTCTTTCATGACACGTCAAGCTATCTGCAAGACTATTCGCAATTTCGTCAGTTGATCCTCGGCTTTCAAAGGAAATATTACACCTGTCGTATCTCACAATATTACGACGGCATAATATATTTACATTGCGAATACACAAACCACCTGCAACAACAATATTTCGCGCGCGTGCACAAGGCACGCGTGTGCATCGACGGCAACGACGACGACGACGATGGTGGTGGCGGCGTTGGCGGTTTGCGGCGTTGGTTTTGTATTACCAACCGCCGCGTATTTGTTCATCGGTTGGCGGCAACTGCAAGCCGCCAACGTCGTGAATGATAGCTGCTGGATGTTATGCGATAACAACGTGCGCCAACTGCGTGCCGCATTGTTGTAAACAGTATTCTAACCAGTTTAATCAAACATCTATCCTTGGAAAGTATTTACACCCGGAGCACATGTCAACCTGCTAAAGAACGTAGAAGCGAGTCAAAGTCGTTTAAACATTTTTACAATCATTTTATTATTCTTAAAATAAAACACATGTAGTATGGATGATTCTTCAGCGTCTCGCAAAAATGAGTACGAAGAATTGATTTTTTCGTGGATTAAATGCAAGAAGGACTACTTTTTTTTTTAGTTGAGATTACAAAAAGTTCAACTTAACGTGACGTTTACAATAGCATAGAACTCTTTGTCGTAATAGATTTCGTAAAATTTGACGTTATGTTTGTTGGAATAATTTGTTTGAGAGAAATTAGTTTTGAACAAGATGATATAGGTGTTAGTATTTACATGATAATGTATCAAAATGTTGATAGTTTCTTAAGGATAAAATATTATAATAATTGAAGACATAATTAGGTGTTAGTTTATGTATACAGTTAACCTAGAACGTTTTCAATTAATTATTTCAAAATAAACTCTCTTAAAGTTTCAAAGTAGAGCAAAGTCATGTACAAATTTAATACCTCAACAAGGTGGAAATTATAAAACATAATAAAAGCATAAATATTTCAGATGCAACAAAATTAATCAAATATTACTTTGCCCTTATCGTCTTAAAATTATGTAGAATATTAATTCATAATCATGAATGTTTTAATGGTGAAAGAAGAATGAAATACATAGTAGCACAGTGTAATGTATTCATAAACGTTTAAAATTCCTTTGTTTTAATTATAGATTATTCTTAATTATTAATAATTTACATACTGTCTTTTGTTATTCCATCATAGAGCCTACAGACCTTTCTTTCATCGCTTTTTATTCATTATGATTCGATCACAGCGAAATTTATACAAATTATTTACATTATGAAACGAGCACTTGTAATAAGAATACGTAATCACTATATGAATTTCAGAGTCAGGTTACTTGCTGTATTTATTGATGTGTAATTAGAAAATTTAAAAGTCAGGAATTCAAATTATCCTTCTGGAAATTCGGAAAGCAACAAGATATTGTCGAAGGGTATTCTTAATTTGAAATACATAATGCATGATCTTTGAATCCAGCTCATACTAATAATAATAATAATTGAATAATTATGGAAATGATTGCAAAATACACAAGAATTTTTAAGGTATCTATTACCCAATCAAATATATAAAATTGTATTCGTTTTTGTTTTGCTTTTGAATAATATTTCTTAACAATAATCTCACTTCATGCACACACGTTCACGTATTTCAAATATTCACAAATCAAATCAATTTGTAAGTATAATATTTACGAATAGAATTTATACTTTAATAATAGTTTATAATTATTATTATAATTATTGATAGACTAGATTTCATTATATATTTTCCTTTATCTCAATTAAACATTATTTATTCATTTATACATCATGTTATAATTATTTTATAATATTTGGATCAACATCACATTATTATATAATTAATGATAATTAATGAATATTTCATTGTTACGTTATAATTGCCTTTATGCATAACCTAATAGTATAGATAGTTTCTAAATGTTCAATCAGCGTAATTAGGGCGCATTCAAACAATATCATTTGTTCATTATTATCATTTATATTCATATCAATCTTATCCATGTCAACTTGCTCGTAGTATTAGTTTACGAATAGCTTAAATTACGCTTTCATATAATATTTATTTCTTTCAATACGAATTGTCTTTCAATTCATTTTTATCAAACGTATATTTTTCGTTCTTTACTCATTTTTTACACATATTTCGTGGAGGAAAATCTGATTTTCAAACTGGATTACAAAGTATTAAACTTTTTTTAGGTATTTATTTAAAACAATTATAAATATTTTATTAGTTAAAAAATGCAAGCTTTCAATATTCAATTTTTTTGTCGTTGAAAGCTTAATATTTATTTAATACTTTACACGCCAATTTAAAACTCAACATTTTCACTCCACGCTTTGTTATTTTTTTAGTACCAATTAGCAAGTAAGTGTAGATCTGATTGTTTTTATATGTAAATTAATTAGAACTACATTAATTTACTTATCATTAGATGAGATAGAAAAGAGCAAATGAACTCTGTCATTACGCACATGTATTTAGCTTCTGCATTATTTGCTTGTTGTTGTTGTTTTATGACAATTTGCAATGAAACAAGTTAATTCTTGTAAATCAATTGCAGTTCATAATATTCGCTGAATGTGCGTACACACTTAGTGCCATATGAAACTACAATAAATCGCACCCTCAAATAATAGGCCATAATCGGCAAAACGCAAAATGATCAATTAACCTTTTCCCCAAATACAAAACCATGCGCAAACGTAGGCATCGTTATCATTTGCATCATTGCCATTATCGATGACCATTATCCATTCGAAGCGTATATTAATTAATCAATTGCTGTTGATAAACAATTGGAATCCATTGACGACGTATCAATTTGCACTCTTCCATTATTGACATGCTGTCGTTACATTCAATTTGGAATGTGTTTTACGCTGCATTCGATGAATGTTTATAAATGCAATATATTTATTTATAAACGCGAAACGTTTGTACACAATGTGAGCCGTCCGAATCAACACCAATCACAATTCAATTCACTTACAATTTAATTTATATACTCCCTCAATCGTTAAATATATATTTTATTTATTTATGTGTATCGTAGCATGATGATTTAGCTGTGTGCCGAAAGGGCCCGCAATGATTTAAATCTCTGTATTTTAGATTGTTGCAGCTTTTTGTGCGACAGAAGGAAATTACCTTGGGGATGTTATCAGTGCGGCCAGCAGTAAACAACTTGATAAGGTTATTGGGGCTGCATGGTAAGATGTGGCGCTTCCGGTTGCTGCTGCAAAATAGAAAATATTGTTTTAATTAAAACTTTAACAAGAGTTTATAAAGTATTTTAAACTTTAATACTTCAAAACCAATTTTAAGATAAATAAGTGCATAACATTTACAATGGATTTGATTCAATCTAATATTGCTGCGTACATTTATTGTTTTATTTTCGTGCTCCTAAATAATGATATATTTTTAAATATACTTTACCCAGTTAAGGGCGAGGGGGTAAAAAACCCTTTTTAGTATTTGAATTATAAAACATTTTCCATGACGGTGCATATCACCTGTTCAGCTAATTTAACAAATTGAACCAATGTGTAAATACAAGTCGGGGCGAAGAACAAACATTCGCAAATTTCGCACATATATCCGCTATTTACTGACTAAACGACGGCCGTAGGTGCGTTGCGCTACCATTTTGCGCCGCGTTAAGCAATGCGCAAAAGCGTACGAATTAGAAGAGCAAAGTAGGTGAATCGTGACATTGGCGAACCCGGCACAGCAAACTTAAACTGACAACACTGATGGTGGCTGGCTGGCTGGCTGGTTGGTTGTTGTTGTTGTTGTTGGCGTGAGTTGTTGCTGTATTGCAGCTATAAAGTCATAATGTTTATGTTCTTTATACAACTGCGGCACTAACAAGCCAAGGTGTAGGGTGAAGAACACCAGCTCGCGCTTACAAATAAGCCGCCTCTAACGCTCCGAACATTATAGGCAATGTTAGTTATTCGCGAGGAGCTTTCTGAGCCGAAATAATATGCGCTCGTAAATCTAACGCGTTCGTTCTCCACCTTCGTGCCGTTTTGTTTTGCTCCTTATGCGCGTACTCCGCAAGCGAGCGCGTTACTATTGAATCGTCCTTGATTTTTCAATACACTCTGCATATGATTGAGTCGAACATAAATCTTTTTTATGCATTGCAAATGCACATGCAATAAACTCGTGTGCATTAGCACACTTGTTACTGTATCGAAAACACATTTTTATGCGATATATGAAAAATGTAATCATAAAAGAATCAGCTCACATTCATGCGTGTGGAGCGCATGCAGCATTCCTTAATTTATACCAGCGCGCTTGTAAAATATCGGCAAATTGCTTGTTAAAATACAATTTGTGCGCGAAGGGTTTATGCTCGGCTGTTGCACACACGCGCGTTCTGTGCTGTTATTAAATTAGTTCCTCATCGGCAGTTTATTTTTCATTTCACTGGAGCAACGAGCGCGGCAAGCGAATTTTTTCGCCTGGCTTTTATTGCTGATAAATTATGCTGCCAGCTATTATGTGTAAATAATATTGACGTTTGCACGTGATTTGTTATTAGGGGAGCAGATCAAGGAATTAGGGAATTATCTCAGTCGCCCACAACTTCTTCTCGGGGAGGGTAATCGGCTGCAAGGATATTGTTACGGGGGGGGGGGGGGGGGGGGGGGGGGGGAAAGAGGGGCGCGGCGGGGAGCGGAAGGCTGGGGGGGCTGTTGTGGTGTGTGGGAGGGAGGAGTGGGTTGAAGAGGGGGAGAGGCGGGGGGGGGGG
>JARJDV010003328.1:0-73626 GCA_030264675.1 Anaulacaspis nigra
TGAACATCTGGATGCCTACCAAAGTGTTATTACGTATATGCTGCTGTCATCTTGAATAGTCACGGAGAATCAACACTCCTGTCAATCGCCATGTTTGTGCAATCATGTCATACCCCTGAGTGGCAATTCGTCATTAAATTGCATGGGCTTTGAGCCCCCCGCGCCCGATTTTTAATATTGTAAACTCACACACGACCCACCCCAAGTTTTACTCCCGGGCAGGTTGACTAGTTCGGAATAAGCCTAATTTGTAACTGCCTCCCCATTCCTGACTTTCGTTACCAACAGGGCTCGGTTTGTGATGTCATTTTAAGTCAGGTCCCAACACCCCACCTGATTTGTAGGAATTATTTTCCAAGTGCTCAACTGGGATTCGAATGCTATGTTCAACTGAATGATCATTTCAATATTACAGGCGTCTATATAAAGCAAACCGAAACTCTTTAACTTTTACGAAGAATACTTAATACTCAATTATATAAAAAGAATCCGACACCGCGGATTTCAACCAGAGCAACCGCTGTATTCCTAATAGGACAGCTCAGCGTTTTACCACCCGGCTACTTTCTGCTAAGTGTAATAAATTAAAACGTCTTCATATACTTATATTTAGTCAATTGAAAACCTGTTCAACCCATTGAAAGAGCCGAAAGGATTGAGTTCCTTTGGTGAATAAATTTTTAATAATGAAATTCACTTGATGCAACTATAACTGCTGTTGTTTTTTATTAATTAATTTTACAGTTTAAGATTCATATATAGTACATAGTACATTTACAAACATACCGCTAGCGATGATTTTAGTTGTTTTCAGTTTGCTCTTATCTTTTATTTACTTCTCATTAATATTATTACTATTCTTTATAATAATTATAAATATTAATAATGTCACAATTTTTGTTTGTGTTTAAAAGTATTTTTAGTTACTTCATTTAATTATTACTAATTAACGACTTCATTACCTTTCATCAATAATAAATAATTCATCATTTCATTTTATACATTCTTTGAATTAATGAATCATATTAATGATTATTATTAAATTTAAATTTGAGCTTTTGTTACATATTCTTTTAGAATATGTTTTGCATGTGTATTCATAATAATTGCTTGCGTCAAATTATCTCCATTTAGTTGCAGCTTCAACTTAGAATATTAATTATATAAGACTAGTCTTCACTTCACACTATCATAATCGTAATTGTAAAAATTAAGACAAAACAATAATAAAATAAGATCCTGATAAAATTAACGTAACTGATTATTTATAAGACTCGTTTAAATATCGATCTTGAAAGTAAATAATATAAGTTTTGTATAAAATTAATTTACAAGTAATTCAATATATTATTTTGACTTTGCTTTATACAACACAATTTTGTATTTTGTGGTGATTTTGTTTAATCATTTCTTTTGTTATTTTCACATTTGCAAAAAGCATAATATTTAGTTATTTATGGAAAATAAACTGGAATGGATTTACGAACAATCATTATTAGTAGTTAACTTGTTTTAGTGAAGGAAGCAAAAAAATGTGTATAACTTTGTGCAGCAATTTGCAAGATTTGTTTCAATTTTGGCTATTTGTTTAACTGGTCTTAACAGCGCGCGCAAAATCATCTACCAATTTACGTGGTTTAACGTTCACATTTCATTTAAAAGTTTATCAATTTAGTTTTGATATTTTATTTAGTTTTCTGTATTAATGCTTCATCATGGAGTGGTCGTAAATTAGAAATTAGTTGTCCTGTTTCCTTTAAATTCACTAATTAGAACGGCAGCATTCGTACGACGTGCAACATGACACGCAGTGCTTTACTCCACAATAACCGCAATGGTGCATGCCGAAGTGCTAGGAAATGCCACAAGCCCATTACAATAATCAATTGGACGATACGATGTTGCCAATATAGAGCACGCAGATTTCTACGCGCTGCATCCATTGTGGAAAATTCCTCTTTAAAAATAAATCTGCAAAGATAAGCAAGATAAGTCTGCCTTATGTATAACATTATCTAATCACTCACCTTCTAATGCCCAACACGTAACTCTCAATAAATTCATCCCAATTAATTAGAGACGCATCAAAACAAAAATCTCGCCTATCCTTATCGCTAAGGCTCTGACTGAGAAGACGTACATTTGTGTCATCGAAATTCCACTCCTGTGTTGTGAAGTATTCGAGACAAGCTGCCGCTTTAGTTAGTTTTGATTGCACATTAACCATACTACGAATAATCATGAGTTAGTGTTGTAGAATCTACTAGTCAAATCTACACTTACAATCGTTTTCTTCCGGTTAGCCAAGACAAACCGTCTAATATATACGCAGGCATATAGTGTAAGAAGTACCTACATAATATATTATGTAAACGAGACGATGTAACACTACCACCAGGATACCATGTTATATCTGAGAAAGGAAATCTGTGAATACAGACGAAGCACGTGTCAACGAATTGCTTCCAACTGATCGCACGTTTCAGGCCCGAGACACAATTGTATACAGGTATTTCCGAATTCGTATTCTTCGTATTGGCTACTTTCCAAGCTGACACCAACATCAAATTGATAACCATATCGACCGGTATAAAGTCGGCGGCCTTGTCCACTTTGCAGTACATCGAACGAAATATTCCCTTGCCGGTTGCCGCAATGATTCCAGTGGGACCATTCCAATTGTCCACCCAACCTTTAACTGGCTCCGAGTAGCTGGAGAGGACAATTGACGGCCGGACGATCACCAACGGCAAGTCGCCCCGATTCTCCTTCAGCCAGTACTCGGCGAGCGCTTTCGTGAACGTATAGGTATTGGGACGATTGCCTATGATTTGTGGTGTAATTGAATCTACAAGACTCTCATCGAGGCAGTCCACCAGCGATGATATTTTATCGGGATCAATTGGCGGCGGGTAAATGACTTCTTCAATATCCGATCGATCGCAGTTGCAGTACGCCGTCGAAACATGAATCTACAAATACGAAGGCAATCAGGAGATAATGTCCAGGCTAATATATCAAATGAAAACGTACAAGTGCTTGCAAATGAACCATTTTCTTACACAATTCTATCAGTCGCTGAGTGCCCAGCATATTAATCGTAACGGATAGTTTGAGTTTCTCATCAAATTTGACCGTCGCTGCACTATGAAAAACTACATTTACGGAACGAAAGAGCAGCTCGCGATCGTTTGCGCTGATTGCCAACGATGGTTGCGTGATGTCACCTTCAATTGGTTGTATTTTGCCTAGGTCGTTCGGCCGTTCTTTGCGGACATGATCAAACAGCTACAAATATACAAACGGCGAGTTGAATAAAACGCTAATTTCAATCGTAACGGAACTTACCGGTGAACATAGCAGTTGTTGCAATCGATCATGGGCATTTTGACTCTTTTTCGGTCGTATAAGTAGATAGATTTTATGAACGCCGGGACACGCACGCAACAGCTTCTCGACGAGGACCTTACCCATGAAGCCGGTACCACCTGTGATGAAGACCGTTTTACCGGCATAAAAGTCCGACACGGACATTTTGCCGCCCGTTGTCTTTGCGTTGGCGGCGTTCGGCAGTGCGTTTTGCACTTCTAATGCGGCCATCTGAGTACTTTGAGTGCCCACCATTGGCCAAATGCTAGCTAGCTGAGCACACGGGGTACGTTCCTCACTGTACACACGTTATCAATCGTATCCAAATTGATAGAAAAATAAAGGCATCAACAAAGCCTTTTGGTTTGCCACTGGGTAGTACTACTGTTTTCACTCTCTGCTCCTCCGCAGATATTTGCTACCAATAATATCCTCTTCTTCTTTGTGCTATAATATATATATATATATATTCTACGTTTTTTCAATAAATAAATATTCGGGAACTCTCTTGACTGTAATCTCTTCTTGTTAGTTTCAAAACTCTTCTTGTTTGTTGCAGTAGTAGTTTTGTGCTGCTACGTGGAAGCTACGCAAAAATGTAGTCGTCGTTTACCAACTGGAAGCGTTCGTTATTCATTTAAATATGAATATGTTTTAGCAAAATTTGTTCGTCTTATAATCATATATATATAGAATATCGTTTGCACAAAAAATGTTGCTTGATTTTCTTGTTTGGTGTAGATATATATTATAATGCAGACGGTTCCCCTCCTCGCTCTCTTCCTTATTCTTTAGTTTAATGAACACAACACTAGCTGCCTGAAACAAATAATTGAAAGTTAATAAAAAATCAAACAAAAACGACAAGTGCATCATAAGACATAAAAAAAACTTGAATTTGCAGCTCATTGCAACTAATGAATATGATATTAATTATAAATGAATTTACGAGCGTTTAAATATAATACTTTTACGATTAATCATTAACTGCTGATCGGCCAATGATCAATCTACGAAATACACGCAGAAAAACATAAACGTACGTAAAATAGCTCAACCAATTGACGTCGGACAAAATAATTGCACCACTCGAAAAGTGATTTTACAGTAAGACCTACAAAACACTCGACCTGCGCCAAAACAATGAATAATAATTATTCGATTTTATGCAAACAAATTCTTTCGCGATACTAACGAATGCGGATAGATAAAAATGTTTTTAAGAGCGTTTCCGCGCGCAATTCGTATTGCACATGTTATTGACAGCGCGCGTATCGAGCCTCAAACGAGTTCCAAATGCATAATGAATTGTACACACATCAAATGCATCGACGAGAAGGGGTTGAAATATAATGGATGCACGAATTCACTGCAAGTGTTTGCCATCGTTTGCGTAACGCCGTTTAAAGCACAAAATGCAATCAAATTTCTGTAGGCGCGTTACACAATTCTTATCTCATTAAAAAAAATGACTGGCACGGATAATTTCGAAATGATGATTGCTATTACCGCATATACAAAGCAAGCGCAATTTTCGCGGAACACTTTTCCTTTGGCCAATGAAAACCCCCCTCGGCATGTCCAATATCAAGGACGAAGTGATAGGACAATTAATATCAACTTATGTGCGAGTGCATGTTCCATTCCAATTTCTCAAACAAACAAACAAACAAATATGCATAATCTATATCCAACAGCTAGCAGCAGTTCGTTCGTAATTGTTACGTCAATCAATAACAAATTATTTCAAATGCACCTCGTTATTTTTCAATTCGAAAACGTGTGCAAACAAAATTATGCAAGGCCAGAAAACCGTCGGAGAAGTCTTGCGAGACAGTCGCTTAAATTAATTAGAAATATTTATCCGAAATCGAGTTGTTGCGAAAGTTGGAAATACGCCTCGAAGCGAGAACAAACTTGTGTAAAACTTACAGTAAACTTTTTCACGCAACCGAAAATATAAATTCCATAAGAAAACGCAGAATACTTGACCTAGTTTGAAATCAAATCTAATCTTTGCGGATTTCACGCGACTCTCGTGTCTTTCGATACGGCGAGTCGACTACTCGCGTAATTAATTAGCACTTATTACCCTAACGGCATACGCGTAATTAATTTATTGTGGCGCGCACGAGTATTATAAAATGTATCTCAATGAGTGCTTTGAATGTAAATAAGGCGCATTGCATTCATATGTATGACACAGATTGCACAGACTCGAATAAAAGCAAATAAGTGAACCGGAAGTGCCAATAAAATTTCAATTAGCATCTGTGTTGCCACTGCAAGACGGGCGTCCGAATGTATTGCATGCATGTACTTACAAACGACGAATTATTCACACTCTCATCCCAAGTCGTCGTCGTCGTCGTCGTTAATGTAATATAATATATTTTATTCGTGTCTCGTTGCGCGCACGTTCACTCTACATTCATTATTATATTATTAATACTCGCGCACGCTTTGCCGCTCGCTGCTATTCTTACAATGCTTGCAAATGTTTTTGTTCAGCGTGCTGCCAATGTTCGACATTAAATAATAATTGCAACATGTATGCACGGTGCATTTATACGAACGAAGCGCGCCGCCTCAAACGCGGATAAAATAAATGCCTATTTGAACGGGAGATATAATTTATATATAAATATAAAAGAGGATGATGATTGCACTTTGCGTGCATGTGATTTGTTTAAATAAATAATAAATAAACTACCTTGGCGCGCACAATCAGTCACCGGCTGCCTGGAAACAATTACTTTCCAATTTCATTTAGGGCAATTGTGTTTCACTCCCGCCGTGGTTCACTCAACGACAAGATAACAAACAACGAAACAGCATTTTTCAGAAATATTGGTCACTGGGCTAAACAACAACACGCTTTATGGGTCACTACTACTCACCAATGTGGACAACGCACGTCTTCGTCGTCGTCGCCTTCTTCTTCGAGCGCTCACGCACGCCAAGCCAGCGAGCAACAACTACAACTACCGCTTGCTTGCCGCCCAAGAAGTAGACATACCTTCGGATATGTGCTATGCTATGCTTCTAACAGTTCTCTTGCACGGACAAGCTTCCAGTTCTTTCTTAGACACTTTCCTACAGCCGTTCGCACCTTTTACTCGTGGCTGGCGCGTTTCTATTCAAAACTCTACCTGCGCTACGAGAATCGAGTACACACAGTCATTTCGATTTTCATACAGAGTGTGCACGAATTGCGCGTGTCTTCTTCAACGGCTGATTCATGCTAAACAGTAAGAGTCAAAGTCAGCCACGAATCAACGGTAACGTCAATGCCATGCCATGCGGATGAGTGTGCGCGTGCCGCGAGAAGAAAACAGGTTCATTGACTCGGTACCGTTACTTCTTGCGCGGTAGCCACAACCACCACCACCTCGCTCCGGCTCCACGGTGAAGATGTGCGTGTTCTTGTTATTGGGTGCGCTTCTCATCGGAGGCCAGCATTGCCGTGGTCAAGACCGCAAAGACGCGCTGCGGTATAGCGCCGTTTCATTGTCGCTGCCCGAACAAAGCGTGTTACATTTTACATAGGTGCATATTTACACCTAGTGGCAATTCCAACAGCTGTTCAAACATTGATATCAAAGCGCAACGCAACGCAGCACAATGCAACAATATGTGTGTGCGCAATCCTAGACTATTTTTACAAACGCATCTAGCCAACTATGCGAGCGCGAAGCAGACACACCACGTCGAGTGGGTTATTTTCGTAATATTAAAATGCACGCGTGTTACCCATCGACAATTAAAGTGTCTTCGAAGAATGCACTCGAAAACACGAAAAACGTGCCTGATAAATCAAAAATCAAAACATTGAAATTCAATTAAAAATCTTATCGCGATGTCAATGTCATAATCTCCTTCCTGATTTACACTATCAATGCAAATGTGAATATAAATTTTCCCACAACACAAAAAACTCATTATCTACGCTCATTTTGAATTTTTAGTGCTTTTCATTATGATACAACCACCCTCTTATCACCTACATTATTATATGTCGCACCTACTCGTGGAACATTAACGTGTAAAGTTAATGCAATGCTAATTGGCGAAAATCAACGAAAGCACATATTGAAATCACTACGTCAACAGCGAAAATACGATAAATAATGATAAAAAATACAAATATGGAATCTCATTTAAATACCATTTGGCCGGATTGGTGAAAATGTATAAGATAATGTTGAAATTAGAAATTGATTATGTGCACACTTATATAACTCGTGAATACATTTTGATTGGGAAAATTTTTACCTATTTAAGTATTACGCCAAGTCAATCATTGCATTCGTTTGTGCATTTTCTCGTGAGTGATTCGAACTAACAACGAAAGCACATTGCAATCCAAATAATGAGGATGTATATTGTTGTCGTCATCATTAAATCTGCGTTTAATGAAGATGACATGAATCAGGATCAGGAGGGCAACGAACAAGCACCGCAAAAGGGACGCACGCTTAAAAATAATCGCACAAGTTCATTCGCACTAACAAATTAAGGGTCATTAACTGAATAGTGTGCTATTATTTGTGTGCCGTCGTGGTAGGCGAGAAGCGCACTATAATCCAACTACACTTGTCGGTGAGCGCTTATGAAAACACCGGACTAATAGGTTAGAGAAACGATGATCTCACAGGCAGGAGTTCGAATGATGTAATGTTTAAATGTGTGTGTGCATGTCGTTTCGCCCACACCTCTACGCCTGCCTTAGTTTGCACAAAGTTAGTGTGTAAATAAATCAATAAATATCATCTCATACCCCCCAAGGCGTGAGTGAAAGACGAGACCATCAAAAAACGTAGCACTTGATTTACGACAGCTATTATTTAGCGCAGTTAAAAATTAAATTCACTCACCCTGCATGCAGCCGCTGCTCGTTGCAACAAACACAAAATCGAATATGTTCACTCTCTGGCTCGTCGCTTGTAGCAAATTCGCGCATCTAACACGTGCCTGCACTTAAACTTAAATGAGAATTGTGTGCAAGCGAATGAAACTATTATACCCCGCTAAATAATTGTTAAGACTACGCAGGTTAACGATAATTCGTTTATGCTATTAATAAATAATTCATGCATGCGCGCACTTCTCAGTTTTCATTCATGGTTCGCATCGCGATGATGATGACAATGATAAAATATTGGCGATTGAAATTATGCAAAATCACAAAGAGCGATTGATAAATATGTTAATAACTTTTCTGCGTGAATAATACATGCGTATTTTTCCGCACGAATATTAATTTCGTCAATCTAATCTCGCGAAAAAGACAATTCGAAGTATTATATTCAAATATTCATGTATTCATGAGCTGCCGGGGAGAAATTCATTAAAACGTGTGTATATATGACTAGTCGACGACGTCATGCATTTGACACAGTAACCCATAATCGTGGCATGCGGTGCAATTGCACCCGAGCACGTATGTACTAATAATTAAAATGTTTTTTGGGCCGTCCTGCAATGTCCTCATTACGAGTGTGCGACATAATTATAAGAAAACAGTACTTATCAAATGCGCCCTTTACCTTGGCATACGCGCATCGGCGTAATTGTTTCCAAGTAGAAAAGCGCAGTGCACTCAGTAGCGAAGAGCATCGCGTTAGTTCGAACACGCCTAATAAATTTATTTTTATATTTACATTACAGTGTCTATTTTTACATCCTCTTCAAGCGCGCAACTCGATTACGAAAACGCTCAATTGTTACCAAACCACTGGTCGCATAGAGATGAAATGTTCACATTCGCAGCCAGCAATTAAGCCTTTATCGAATCACGTTGACAAAAATGTATTTAAATATTCAATTTTACGGCCATTTTCCAACTTGTTTCAATTTTGCGGGCACTCACTCGCGATTATCTGCAACACGCAACAAAAACCGAAGGGCAAATCGAATTCGTTATTTCATGTGCTTTAAAGCGATTAACTAAAGCAAAGGCGTTAATGCATTTATAAGTTCGTTTCGCCTCTCGATTGGATATGGTTTCTTGCGCACCTTTTCCCGTACAATTGAATTAAGTGAATTTTTAATTGCCCATAAATGTATTACCGTATTGACACGAGGAATAATTAAGTTTCAATCATTTTAATTAACGATACGACTGTATTAAATCATATTAAACTTAATTGATTTTGCTTCATTTCGGTGGCAATTCGGGATGATGACTTGCACGCCAATTTTTTAGTATTTCATCATGGCCATAAAAACCGAAACTCAATTGAAAGTGAACAAGCGCATTATTCAGCACGCGGCAATCGAATCAATTTATTGCTATGACTCATGTGAGTCAAACTACCCGCGTAAGTGATATGTTTGGACAACAACTGGATTATGGGCGTTTGCCCATCACACCCTTCATTGCACGCACGTCGAGCTTACGTGCGTGTAATCATCGTAAATTCATTTGTAATTAATAATTACGCTCATTAAATTTTCAGTCCTGTTGTTTCCCCAAGGAGCGCTCGCGTCAAAAAATATAGACTATCGGCACGGTTATGAATGCGGAATGAACTCTTCCACGCGCGCTTGGCCGACGTGGTAGCGGCGGCAGTGGTGGTGGTGGTGACGGCGGCAGCGGCGGCGGCGGTGGTGAAAGTTGCACGCTTTGCCCGATAGAGGAGAGCGCAACACGAGCGCTTTTAGGGTTTCCGTGCCATGGCACGCACATGAAACTGGGGTGCCTTTTGCGCCCGGATGGATGGCGAACGCGCAACCCTCCCTTTCATAAATCCAATAACAGTGAGTCGCGGCCTAACCCTACTTTAGGGGCGCGCATACGGCATGTTCCTGCGGCAACGCGCAGAAGCCGGTTTTACGGCCGTCTCACGTTCTGGCGTGCACCCCATCGCCGCCGCCCGTCCTCTTTCAACCCCCTTTGGACACTTTGCTAAGCGCCACACGGCCTGCATCGAAATGTATGCCTCTGCTCGCTCGCTGGCCTAATGAATATTTCTAAACAGGATATCCTGTATGCGTTGCGCTCCTTCTGCATTTGCGGGGCTTGCAAGCACCGACCGCGCCGCTGCGGGCCGAGAGCGCGCGCGATGGGCCGATAAAACTCAATAAACAAATAATAGATAATAAATGGTGGCATTTCCACGTATTGCACAACGCCAACTCACCAACACGGCCCTGCTCGACTATCCGAAATGTGTCACACCTTTTCGCAGCGCTGCAGTATCGCTCTTACATTGCGCTCGCCGATAATGATCTTGATGACGATGAGGCCGCCGCCGCTGCTGATGATGAGGGCGATGGTGACTAAGGTGATGCATTTACGGCTATTTAGTATTTATTTAGAGAGGGAATGATGTGTGGTTACTCTACATACACACCGCATGCACATCGGCCGACTGCACGTTTGATTAAGTTGCACTTGACGTTGATCGCTGACGGCAAGAAGCATGGAAACTATGCGCGCAGCATTAATTTATTTCTCCGGGGCAAAAATCTGCTGTTGCAAGACACGAAACGCACGCACAAACTCGGTGGGTTTGCTCCTATACATGTAGATAAACGGAAGGCACCAACAACAATATATAATTTTTTACGACTACGTGCTACGATGGTGTTTTGTATCAAGTGCGGCACGGCAAGTGCGCGCCACGACAAGTGCGCTATTTACTTTTCGTTACAGTCGTTTGTTTCGACGTCCACGACTTGCACTGCTGCGTGTTATTTCAATTGCAAACATTGATTTTCACATTGAACCAGCGTCGATGCGAGGAGGCACAAAACAGCGTAAACGGCCGCTGCACATCGCCGAAGATGGGGCGCGCACAGATACACCCCGCACACGTTTTATCTCTGGGGCGCCTGCTGCCAAAATCTCAGCGGCTCACGCGACGACGTGCACCTATCGCGACATGCACACGACGACGCGTCCGAAGGAGTGCGGTGTGAATCTGGGGCCCTCGTGATAACGCCGCCGCCGCCGCCGCTACTGCTGCTGCCGCCTGCGCGTGGATATCAGCGATACGCTGCGCCGACGCTCGCAATGCACCCCCCTTGAAGAAGTAGACGAAAGTATGCACGCACACGTGCGCCCGCAGTAGGAGAGTATCCCGAATGAAGCCCCGACGCGTCGCGACGCTCACGATATCCGCGTTCACCGGGTTCGGACTCGGCGTCGAACTAAAGTGCGCTTTGCTGGCCAAGGGAGATGAGAGGCGGCGTGTACGATGCCAACCGATCTAACAAACTGTCAAAAAGCCTATCGCCGGTACAATTTTATCTACGAGGCGTGTAAGCATGCCGAAAATATATTATGCGCACACGTGTACCTTGCACCAAAAACGAGTACGAGACGCCGCAATCGAGACAAGTGATATTTACCTAGATAATCCATTCAAACAGTTGACACTTCAATACCGCCTCTTATCGATACACTCCATGCCGGAAATTTATTACTCTGTTTATATGTGAATGCCTTATAAAGATATATTTGATTAAAAATTGCGGCAGATGATTCAGACTTTTAAACAAATCAATATTTATCAAACTTTTCGTATACTGCGGCATCTGCCGTGATAAATCACAGTCCGGTTAGAATTCTACTTTACCGTTCTTTGCCGCCAAAAATATTCAAATATTTCCAAACGGGAAAATTCCACGTGCGCAGCCTGCAATTGCAAATTACTGGAAAATTATATGCTTTACTTAATGTATCCCTTAATATAACCGATTAATGATAAACAACCTTGTACGCCATCTACGTAAATCAATGCGCGCTGCAATAATCTACTGAATATTAAATAAATGATTGATTAACATGCAAATTATGCGTAAGTTGACTAACACAACATCGCCTGATATATTTAACACATTGCACCATGGCTTGCTTGTTACACTATTATCTTTGAGGATGTTTTCGGTAGGTTAGAAAATCGTATACCATTTTGTATAATGTGAGAAAACCACTCACACAATAAATGTCAGATGAGTATATTTATTATATCGCATCTGAGTCAGACGCATGCAGTGCGCGTTATAGCATCTTTCCTGGTAAGCTACCAATCAACGAACGCTACGAATCTAACTGTTCATGTCCGCAGAAACAACAAACCGCGATCGCGTGGCGCAAAGCATTCGCTCTCGACGCATAAAGCAGAACGAACAATCGGTCAAGTCACAAAATTGCGTCGAATCGCGTTTTGGACAAATCGTCCCGCAATCAAGGTGGGCGAGTTTGGCACAGCGCAATATTTAGTCAAGAGTTACGCGTACCTCGAGTTTGACGTTATTAGCGAGCGCATCCGAAGTACCGGCTAGACGAGTTTTGTCGTTCCTGAAGAATACACCTTAGCGGTCAGCAAAGTTGAGGTGTGCTTTGCCTGATTAGTTGCGTGCGTTTCTTCACAGCGATCGCTTCTTTGACAATGGAGCACGACAGTACCACGAATGGAAAGGTGAGTAGACACCTTGCACTTTATGCGCTCTGTGTGCTATTAATTCATATTTTAATATGCACTTTAGCTCTGCTCATTAACGCTGACAATAATCGTGTAGTTATCTCACGGTGTTGCGCTTTAATTGAAATTACCTTGAGCTTGTTATTATAACCCGGCCGTATGCTCTTGTGGTGCCTGTTTCTTACGATGTATTGCAAAGACTTGTTCTTCCTGCTTCGCACCCGCTTGCAACGAATACAAGTCGGATGCATACGAAAAATGTGACTCACAATAGAACTTTATGCACTTGACGTTAATAAACACTGACAAAAAAATAATTAATAATAAAAGGATAATTGATTGATTACTGCCGTTATGCATTGTGTCATTCGTCGCGCGATTGTCAATTACTCAATTTGCGTAAAAATAGACAGACGTTAAAGTTTTCACAACTTTCACGTTTTCATCCGTAATTCGTGAAACTCTTGTAGATATTCGCGTGAATTCGACAAGTAATTTGTTCTTGAGATGCGTAGTTTTCGAATGTTAAGTATACTTCCTCTGATAATGACCAAAGTGAAAGTTTTTAATTGTTGAAATTTGTGAAGAAATATGCACTTGAATAACTCAATTGCACTCTTGACCCATAATTACAAATTGCTAAATGCACATAATGCGTAAGCATAAATGAATAAATTACAGTACGATGGAAAAATCCTTTCAAGTTATTTACACCACTTTTTGCCGAATATCAATTAGCAAACCAGTCTATTAATAAGTCCAGTTTACTGGAATTTTGCGTAAATTATTCCACGTTGCAACGATATTAATGATTCGCATCTAATTTGAAAAGCACTCTTAATATTTATGTTAACGCGTGGCATGTGTATTGTCGGTATGAGTATAGCATGTGTAAATATTTAGTCTCTTTTTTTTTGGGAGGCACAAAGTTGCTCAAACGTTTGTTTGCACAAATGTTGTGCGCCTCTAAAATTAGCCTAATTTTATCCGCAAGACTTTTCACTTCAATTAGATAAGCATATGACTGTTTGCCTCATAAAATTGCGTAAATTTCAGAGTACAAATATACCAACATGGTATTCTGGGAAAAACGTGTTTCTCACTGGTGGTACCGGCTTCCTGGGTCTTTGCCTCCTCGAGAAGCTCTTGCGCACAATTCCGGACATTGGCACGATTTATTTGCTGATGCGCCCGAAACGTGGCAAGGAAATTTCGAAGCGCTTAGAAGAGCTGAAGACGAACAGCGTCTTTGAGAAGCTTAAAGAGTCCGACGACTTTGAAAAGGTATTTACCGTTTTAATCATGCAATGACGGAAAGAGAGAGCTTGGTGTAATGAAAGCTTGGTTATTGTAGGCGTTTGGAAAATTGAAAGCCGTGGCAGGCGATGTCGGCGAACCTGATCTTGGCCTTTCGACCGCCGATCGTGCCTTACTGGCGGACAACGTCAATGTGATATTTCACAGCGCGGCGACGTTGGACTTTGCGGAAACGTTAAAGACAACCGTCGATATCAACTTATTGGGCACAAGGCGCTGCTTGCAATTGGCGAAAGATTGCCGCAAGTTGGCCGTATATGTGCAAGTAAGCAGTGCGTATGTCAACTCATGGCGCTTGGACGCCGAAGAAATTATTTACCCATTAACATGGGCCGATGCAGAGGAAGTCATTAGCACGACTGAGAGATTAACTGCTGAAGAGCTTGAATTGAAGACGCCCGAAATTTTGGGCGAACATCCTAATACATATACGATTACAAAGCACATGGCTGAGCTTGAAGTGCAAAAATGCGAAGCTATATTCCCTTGTGCAATTGTGCGTCCCAGTATGAGTAAGTACTCTTTGCGCAAGTATGATAAAAGATTTAAAAACTCACTCCGGATTTTTTGTAGTCACCACTGCATGGAAGGAACCAATACCTGGCTGGACCATGTCAAAGAATGGACCTCAGGGTTTTATCATGGGTGCTTCTCGTGGAGTCCTTCGCCGTCTTCCAGTAGGCAAAGAGCTGATCTATGACTATATTCCAGTAGATGTGGTGGTCAACGAGTTGATTGCTGCCGGGTTGTATGCCGGTGTCAACGAAGTGAAAAAGGTTGAAGTGTATCATTGCACAACCAGCACAACAAACCCCTTCAAATGGATGACTGTGGAAGATAAGATAAACAATATGTTACATCGTTATCCACTCATGAGTGCTGTCTGGTATCCGCATTTGAAATTCCTAGGCAGCGTATCCCATTTCAAATTATCCGCATTCTTTGTCCACATCATCCCAGCATTCTTTTTAGACATGCTTACTTATGTTTGCGGAGGTAGACCAATGTAAGTTTACTTTTATACAGGTTTGTTGTTTGATAAGCTAATAATACTTGCTTTGTTCTATCCGATTATAGCCTGATGAAACTCCATCGCAATGTAAACTCATCGCTGAACCGTCTGGAGAAGTTTATTTTCACCGAGTGGAAATTCCATAACACAAGGACGACAGAATTGCAAAAATGGTTGTCGCCCGTGGATCAGCGCAATTTCAACATAGACATTACACATTTGCATTGGCCCGAATACTTTGAGGATCTGGCGAAGGGTGTGCGCCAGCATCTGTCCAAGGAGTCGCTGAAGAACGTTGAAGCTGCAAGGGGCAAAGACACCTTGTATGTTAATTCAATTACGCCAACGAGCGCACTAACGTTGTATGTTTATTTACCTGACATCGTTTCAGATTAATGGTTGTGCATTTAGCATTCCAAGCTGCATTCTACTTTGTGCTGTGGTATCTCACTGCTTGCCTCTTTGGAACTTCATTGACAAAGTCTGCGATGATCGTCCCACTACTCTATGCATTGTTCTCCTTTTTGTGAAGCACTGAAAATGCATCCACATACTATTAACAAATGCGAAAGTTATTTTTTATGAAGCATAAAAGTATTTCCTAACTTTATGAAACTTATTGGTGTAGACTGATATATTACACGTTAGTAGTAGTATTAAGTTTAGTGTTGTTACCTTACTTATGGTTTGGTTTAATACTTAATACGAATAAGGTATTCGGATCTGATTAATCAAATAAATCATATGTGTTTTTCTATTGTCAAAGAACAACCTAATTTTCATTTGGCCAAAGACTGAAAACCAGTTGATACTGAATTCTGATGAGGTGAACACTCCTTGTCTTTAAAAGATCAGCAAGCTGCACGAAAGAAGGATGCAAATGGATGTAAACAAATAGCAAGTGCATGAGCGTGCATTCCAAAGGCAGTTACGATATCAGTGATGCAATGTCCGATAATAAATTTGCAATCATTACGGGCATTATGGATAATGTTTAACAGCGCATTGAAATAATATTTATGTGCGCAATTCCATTTTCTATTTGCAGATCTTGCGCAGTTTTAAATAATTAAAATTAAATGCACCGGCAAATGGCTTTCACTTTTAATCATTTTTCGTTATCTACTTTTGAAATTGCTGCGCAAAATGCGCAAATTATACTCTTCATTGTTGAAACAAATTGCAATCGGCTAATGCAATGTGTGTGAATTATGGAATCATGCGCACATTTTGTGCATGCACTTGCAATTCTTGCTAGCAACGACCATGTGCTCGACGGCATGGTTTAATTAAAGTAACGAAACACGTTTTACGTATTTTACGTTCACTAGGCCTGAATGCTGTAGCGAGCATTTGCACATTTTGCATGCTTGTTCGAAAATGTTTCGCAACAATTCGTTTGTTGCACTTTGCAATTGCAATTGCGCTCATATTTTACGCAAGCGACGTTTTTCTTTCTTCGGTGCGCTTTTTTCTCTCCTCCTGTAGAGATTGTACAGTATGACCATTGTACACTTTCGTTTTCGCCGGATGGCATAATCGTCAGCAAGAACGGGTTCCATTTCAGAGCAGAAGAATGCATGCTCGATATTTAGTTTCAGTAGCGTGCCTCAGTTTCGTTCGCGACAGATTAATGAATGGAGTCAACATACTAATTTGCTTAGTGGTGCTATGGTAAATAAAAATAAGCGTCTTGTCAGCGTGTCGCGTAAGCCGGTGCGGTACAGTTCGCGGGCATCACAATTGTAATTCCCATATTGCATTTCATTTACAATCCCAATCGCATATCCATGGATAGAGATATTCACGTACGTATGTTTGTTGTTGCGTTACGTTTGAGTTGGGCGGCTGAAGTTGAAAAGTTTCCAATGAAACGACGAGGAGATCTTAACTAGTTGTTAATCGGTCTTCACCAGGAGTGGACGCTTGTTATCTTTACTAAGTCATAATTCAATTAAACAAAATACGTTAAGATTGTACGGAGTATTTTTGAAAAACTTGTTTTGTTTAAAAACCCGTAACGAATTTCGGATATAAAATACGGCGCGTTGATTAATCAGCCAACAGTAGTATTTTACTATTTGACAAAAGTTTTTGTCCCAAGTCCAAATGGATAATCAAATGTATAACATCGACGAAAGGTAAGCTAATTTTAATTTTTAATTATTTTTATGTTTGTTGACATTGAATATTCATACATTTTCTCCTTGTTGCAATTGAGAAAAAAATTTCATTTCCGATTTAATTCAGACGATATTATACAAAGTACCACTGTTCTCAAGGAAATCTTATCCTAGTATTAGCATTGAATTATTGTTATTAGATGCATGTCATTATTGACACATGTAATTACTTATTACAAATTGCAAAGTGCAATTGAATGCAAATCGTCAATTGTTATATGCGATTAAGGTGAATGTCTATAACATTTCCGCATTACTCATTACCTTTGCACTTATTGGACTGATTTAATTAGTATTGATATGCTCTATTCAATGCAAATGAGTAATCAATCTTTTGTGTAAAATACCTAATTAAGCTGATAAGCTCATGTACAATAGACAAAATTTATACGCAATATTTAATTTGCATAGAGTCTATCAATAAACGCAATTGTGTCAATTACCACTATAGTCCGCAATTAGTCAAGTATGCGCACATACTTTTAATTCTCTTTCATGTCTTATTTGCTCGCCCATCTTACCGAAATCAATTGTCTTGTTACGTGACACGGTTGCAACATTTCTCTCCGCTCAACATGCGTCAAAAATCAGAGTTTCAATAGGTGTTAACTCACAAATATGAGCACGTAATTGGCATACGATAAATGCTGGTCTGTCCACACCTGACGTTTGCGTTCGCAAGTTTACCCGATGATTCTTTCTTGCTTTCTTTCTTTTCAATCTCGTGGCGGCCGTCGCAATCATTTACGCACAACATACATTAAACATACATATATTACGCATATTGTCTATTTGCTTAAGCCTTAAGTAATATATCAATGTTTTTCTATCAACTCGAATTGCTTTCGTGCGCGTTGTAACATTAAGGCACTATCTTTTATATTGTAATGTTTGCCTACTGCGCTAATAAAGTGTGTGCAATACGCTGACAAAACTACTATAAAATCTAAGGTCACTACTTAACATTGTTGAGAAAAATCGCACTGATGAATAATACTAATTAAATGTTGTTTGAAACATAAGTCATTTGAAAACGTCGTAACTCAACGAAACCACACAATAAACTGGTGATAGCGGTTAGTTACACTGACTAGATAATGCACGGTTCATTAAAACAATGTTTACCTTGCATTCTGTCCGAATATCTTAAACATAAATAATAAATAAATAACTCAACTATTTTTGTCGATTAGTGATAACTTTCTACCAAATGGAAAACTCTCCATGCAGGAGTTTTTTGCCAACCAACATATTCTTATCACGGGCTCTACTGGATTTATGGGCAAAGTCCTCGTGGAAAAAATTCTTCGTTCATGCCCAAATGTCGCAGCAATTTATTTGTTGGTGCGATCTAAAAAAGGCAAAGAACACCATGAACGTCTTGAAGAATTTACCAAAATTCCTGTACGTACCTATCTTCCATATTCTCAAAGTGCTAATGCAATTGGAATTACAGCTATTTGACAAAGTACGTGCACAAAAAGACGGCGACTTTCTTCTTGCGAAACTCCAATCAATTAACGGTGATCTTTTGAAATCTAACTTGGACCTCTCGAATGACGATATGCAATTATTGCAAGACAAAGTAAACATTGTTTTCCACATGGCTGCCAACGTACGCTTCGATCAATCGTTAAAGAGCGCACTGTACCAAAATACTGGAGGCACGTTGTCAATGTTGAAACTGGCTGAAAGTTTCAAGAATTTGAAGGCGTTTGTGCACGTCTCCACATCTTACTGTCACTGTGACCAGAAAGTACTCGAGGAAAAAGTGTACCAAGTGCCGCACAATCCAAGGTTGCCATTAGGATTTCATCATTCGAATTATACAACTCAAATACATCATTTTCTTTCAGAAAAATACTCGACTTGGTGTCGTGGATGGACGAAGATTTGATTAAATTACTCACACCAGCTCTCTTGCAAAATGCGCCTAATACGTATTCGTATACGAAATGCCTTACCGAGCAATTGGTTACGGAGTATTCGAAGAAGATGCCAGTTGCAATTGCAAGGCCGTCAATTGGTAATTAACGTTTCTAGAAGTAATAAGAAGATTTAAAAGTGATTTCTTCAGTGGTAGGAAGTGTTAAGGAACCCGTACCTGGATGGATTGATAACTTCAATGGTCCTGTCGGTCTTTTAATTGGAGCTGGAAAAGGAGTAATTCGCTCAATGCATGGTAATCCCGATCTCACTGCTGATTTAGTCCCTGTTGACATGACAATTCGTGGATTATTGTTGATAAGCAAAGAAACTCATGAACGTTGGATCCAACATATTGAGGAAGGACCTCTTGTTGTCAACCTGACATCTGGAAAGGTAATCTCTGCTTGAAAAATAAGCAAATAGTGTGATTTTTATTGCAGGATAATCAAATTACCTGGGGCGAATTGATTGAAATATCGAAAAAACACTTTTTGGAGAATCCATTTTCGATTTGTTTATGGTACCCTGGAGGTTCCATTAAAACTTCATATCTTCTACACGTCATTTGTGTTTTCCTTTTCCACATGATACCCGCATATCTCGTAGACTTTATCATGTTTCTCACTAGAAATAAACCATTGTAAGTACATTAAAATATTATCCATACATAATTTAAATATTTAATTATTCATTCACAGTTTAGTGCGAACTCAAAAGCGTATCCAAGGAGGATTGGAAATCTTGCAATATTATACCCGTCGACCATGGCATTTTCGCAATGATAAAATTAAACATCTCACTACTGGTCTAAATGATGAAGAAAAGCGCACATTTGGTGTTGACTATTTCGATATTGACTGGGACAAATACATTTTGAATATGGTCCTCGGTGCAAGATTGTATTGCATGAAAGAAGTACCCGAAACAATTCCTCAAGCAAAAGCCTTGCTTAAGAAGTTGTACTACCTTAATGTGATCAAAAACATAATACTCATTGGCTTACTGGTATATACAATTTGGATTTGGATACCAGCATTTTCGAATACCGCAAATAAGATATTAACCATTCGATAATTTTATTGTAAATTATTTGTGTACTAAGAACTCTAACTCATAAAATTAATCTATATGTATATACCCGAGGGCCTCCTTTTTTAAACCTCAATAAATTACAAATGTACAAATAATGAATTAATGAGGCCGTCAATATCCAATCAAGTTAATAACACTTTAATAACATGATGCTAAAATTTCGATGTTGTTAATGACAGGATGCTTGATTTGTTTAAATTATGTATCGGATATGATTGTGAGGGATGATTATTATGCCAAACTGTTAGCGACTTTAAATATCGACCTTAATTTTTGGTATATCTGTACTAGTTGTTTTTTCAAATTTGTACTTAAATTCCACGGAATCTACTTTGCCTGAGTCACCGAACAAGTACTTTAAAAACAATAGAATCGCGTTGGTTGTGAATCTTCATATTTTCCAAATCAGATATTATTGATATTATAACAGCTTCTATAGCAATTAATCATAAAAATTCCCCAATTGCGTACTATCTATAGGACTCCCAAATTTAGATAGTACTATGTAACCGTCCGAACGAAAATAAAGGATAGTATGCAAAAAACACAAAAATCAATATTGCTCTCCGCGTTGCTAGGGACGACCTTGCATCCCTTGCATCCGGGGCAGGTGCCAAGTATCACAGTCGAGCAACAGCTCTTGGTTCTACAGCACGTACACGCGTCGGGGTGCTGCAACCCCTCTAAATAAAACCACTTCGAAAATAAGATGTAAACAGAAAATCGGGTCGGCATACATATGCCAAAAAATACAAAACTAGAATTACGTCAGAATAATGAACTACGCATTCAAAATTATTCAAAGTGAGGAGTTTAAAAACAGAAAAATCGACATTCAATACTACGGACCAACAATCAACAATCTAATCTAATTTAACCCCATTTACTACGTTCGCAAATTCAATTAAGAGTCGCGATTGTGTAGAATATAGTTAGATCTATAGCAACCTTATATAACTTGGATATTTTTCTCAATGTGATATAGTATTATATAGTAAAAATGAGTTATAAGAAAGGCATTGCGTATATCTGCTTGTGGTACACGAGTATCCTCGCGGGTAAGTGACAACTTTTGATACTCAACTTTTTATATTACACCACTATGTTATTTCAGGCTATGCCGGTATATTCTGCCCTTTATTACCTCTAATATTTATATCGAACAAGTTGTATCGACGGGTAACAGACTTTGTCTTAACGTTTTGGCAAATGTACCCTGCCGTAAGCAACGCTGAATATACTCATAAAAAGGTTTAACTGCTCTTATTTTCTAGGCTCTGTTAGAGTTCCTCTATGGTTGTAAGATTTACGTTACTGGCGATGCAATTAATTCGGAGGAGAACATCTTGCTGATAATGAATCACAGAACTCGCACCGATTGGAATTTCCTTTGGCCCGCAATGTACCAAGCAATTAACGGTAAAAATCGTTGGTTCTACCCAACGAAATTCGTGCTGAAGGACTCGATTCGACACATACCTGGAATTGGATGGATGATGCAATTGGGTAGCTATGTGTATATCAAACGGCACTGGGAAGATGATAAATTAAAACTTTCACGCGCGATAAACTTTTTCGCTGATCTTCGAAGTAAATTTTGTTTGTTATTATTTCCGGAAGGCACTGATCTAACTTCTCACACGCGGACAAACAGCAATAGATACGCTGATAAACTAAACCTGCCGGTGAGTGTAAACAATGTTGAACTGATAACGCTCAAGTCTGAATAAATAGCTAAAGTGGCGCTACCTTCTTCAGTAAATGTTTGCGCATTGAGGGTTGCATATAACAATTTCATTTTTAATGTAAATTTTTAAATTTTATTTTGATTACAGCATTATGAACATGTTTTGCATCCCCGAACAACTGGGTTCTGTTATTTGACCACAAAAATGATGGAGCGCAATATCCTAGATGCCGTTTATGATGTCACAATTGCGTATGTCGATTGTGTACCGCAAACTGAAATGTACTTGATAAATGGAAAAATCCCGAAGGAAATTTGCGTGCACTTCAAACGATTTGAACTTAACGAAATTGGTAATACCGAAACACAGCTGCAACATTTTTTGGAGGCTCGTTGGCGCGAAAAAGAACGAATTTTGGAAAAGTTCAACGCTCAACAATACAGTCGCCTAACTTGCGATCAGTTTACAATTCGATTGCGCCCTAATCGTCGTGATTTAATAATTGCATTATTATTCTGGACTTTATTACCAATTCCAGTTCTGTACATGTTGATCACAAGCCAATATTTGCGATACACTGTAGCGGCACACACCGCGTTCCTTTTAACAATCAATTACATCAAGGACGGTTTCCAAACGTTTGAAATAGATTTGCACATGGTACGTCAATGGATCAAACAGCGATTTGTGCACGAGCATCACGACAATTAGATTTGCATTTAAAATTTGATTGTATGCAGTTAATTAGGTAGAAAAGTATAATCAGCAGTTCGTACATAACAGTTAATTGTGGAACCAAACTTGTAACACTTAGAACCGACTTGTATTTTTAAACCAAAGTCAACTTATAAGAAATACGTATTTTTGATGTCTTCTTTGGCAGTACAAACTGTATAAATGGATTTATGTAATTATTCTAAATGAGATAACTCATAGGTTGCTTCTTTCACTTGCGATACGTGTGTGTAAGAGAAGCATTTAAATATTAAAACATTAATCGATGTAATTAAATTGTAAACAAGGTGAATTCAAGGTGCCAAAAATATCTTTAGTATAGTCATATTGTATAATAACTGAACCTATAAACGGAAAGCAAATTTTACGCTAGAATTAATATTAGAATAAGTACCTATGTATTACTAAACAAATGTGATTAAATTATAGTCATAATTATCATACCCACATTACAAAAATATTATTCGCAACGTAAATGACTTATCTAGAAATGTTGACTTTTTAGGTAAATATTCGGCATGCTCATGTTACGAAACAATCATTTTGATGGATGATGTTTTACAAATTAGTTAACATTTCATTCAAAATAAATAGGTATATTGGTGATAAAATTTGAGAAATAATGATAATTAAATATAAATATTCCAAAAAGCTATATACGTAGTGAAATAAATAAATAAAGTAAAAACAACCTACCTCATCCTTGAATAATTTTCAATTTTTAATTTTTAAATTATGTCGTTTATTTTGAGCAATGCTATGTTGAAATATTTTGTACTGTATAAAATATTGTTAATTCCTTATAAGTACTAAATATTCCTGATACTAATTGCATAAATTGCTGTTATCGCATTTCCTACGTGAACGAATTATTACCAAAGTTTCACAACAACATACCTTGTACTTCCTATAAATATTGTTGCAGTTCGTTCATAAATTTAATTCATTACGCTACTTTCAACCCAATATGTCATCTGTCTCAAATGGAACTTCCTGTTACCAGGATAGTTGTTCAACGGACTTAACTGGTCAATGGACCGCAGTGCTTTTCCTGCAATTAATAAACAGTTTATTTTCACGTAAATGTACCTTCAATCAAAATAGCTTCCCGCAAGATGTGGCAGGTTCTTTGAGGAATAACGATGAATACGACTTCATAGTTATCGGTGGAGGAACAGCTGGTAATGTTGTCGCAAATCGGTTGACTGAAAATCCAAGATGGAGAGTACTGGTCATCGAATCTGGAGGTTATCCCACTGCAGATACAGAGGTAATAAATAATTAATAAAAAGTTGATGCCAGTTCTTTCTAACTTATCTTTTCATACAGATTCCTTTCTTGTATTTCGGCGTGCACACTCCAGAGATAAATTATATTTATTTGGCTGAGAAAGCAAATAATTCCTGCCTCAGTTTCCGTGGTAATGTTTGTGTCTGGGTGACTGGAAAAATGCTTGGCGGTTCTTCAAGTGTCAATACCATGATGTACCTCAAAGGACATCCGAGCGACTACAATAGTTGGGTGACAAAATACGGCGCTGCAAATTGGGGATGGTCAGATGTTCTTAGATACTTTAGAAAGTCAGAGAACGTAACCGATCCTGAATATTTCAATTCACCCTATCATGGAAGAAATGGACCATTTACAACTACACTTGCACCATCCGAATTTAACGTACGAAATGTATTATACGACGCATGCGAAGAAATTGGACTTCCGAAAATTCGTGACGATTCTGAAGTTCAACAAGGCATCTTTGATACTTTGATAGCCACTGAAGGCGGTAGACGATTGAATAGTGCAATTGCATTCTTGGCAAAGGCGCGCAACAGGACAAATCTATTCATTGCTACAAATACAACTGCAAGTAAAATCATTATCAACTCAAATAGACGTGCAACTGGTGTTCAAGTTGTAACAACTAACGGCAGAACAATTAATCTTCGAGCAAGGAGAGAAGTTATTTTATCGGCTGGAACAATTGGCAGTCCTCAAATTTTATTACAGTCAGGTATTGGTGATCCCGCACATCTTAGAGAATTCAATATCACAACCGTTTCCAATCGAACAAATGTCGGCCGCAATGTCAAAGATCATCTTGCAACTTTCCTACTTCTCATAAGAGCTAACGCTAACATTGAAGCTAATTTAAAACCAAAGGTAGACTCAGCATATGAATACTTCCAGTATAATAATGGCAGTTATGCGGGAATTGGTTTGGTGAGCACAACTATTTTCTACAATACAAGAAACTCTAGCGATCCAGTACCGAATATTCAAATCCATGCAACTGAATATCGCCAGAATGATGACTTCCTCTTACCAAATGTCCTTCAAGGAATGGGATTTTCACCCAAGGCTTCCGCACAAATCCTCGATGCAAACAAAGACTCAGTATTATTTAGTTTTGCCGTAACATTACTTTACCCGAAATCTTCCGGTAGAGTTAGACTCAATTCGACAAATCCATTTGATCATCCATTGATCACAACCGGCTATTTAACTGATCCCGATGATGTGGAAGTTTTACTAGAAGGTATCCAATTTGGCAAGCGGTTACTTAATACGGAAGCATTTAAAAAGTATAATGGATCGTACCTGCAATATTCTACAGATGGTTGCGACGACTTGGACTACGATTCTCGCGATTACTGGATTTGTTTCCTGCGCGCGTATTCAGGAAGCATTTACCATCCAACGAGCAGCAATCGCATGGGTGCAAGAAATGATCCTAATGCGGTTGTTGATGAGCAATTACGTGTTATTGGAGTTGATCGTTTAAGCATTGCTGATTGCAGTGTAATGCCAAATATCGTTGGTGCTAATACAGCAGGTCCTGCTTTAATGATCGGTGAAAGAGCCGGAGATTTCATCAAGCAGCGGTGGGGTTATAGAACCAACTAATCAAATATAAACAAGCACGTGATAAGCTTGAAATACTATTCCTATTAGAGTGATTAATTTTAAAAGACATTGTATTTACTGATATTAGATATTGTGGTATATGAATAAATTAAAGGAATTTTAATTATAATAATATTTGTTAACGGGAAAATCAATTTGCGCAGTTGTAAATTTATAATTTAAACGATTTATTTCCTCAGAAAATAATCTACTAAGTATCTAAATGTCCAACTCTGACTAGTTATTATCTACATGCAGAAATCAGTGGAGTTACACGAATGGCAAGCGCTTTCTTTGTTATATTGCAAATGCGATTTGCAGAAGTCATCAGGACTCAGCATACATGACCTATAAACCATCATTTGACCATCAAGACCATCTAAAAAAAGAAGAAAATTCATAAAACTCAAAGAATTGAATTGGCAATTGTTAACTTACTGTATGGCTTCATTGAATATGTAACGCAAGCGGGGTATAATGGAACGGGTTGGAAGCAACCAAGACGCTTCATCTTATCATAATGGCTTTCTTCAGTGGTAACTTCTGTGGATTCTTGCGAGCTAGCAACAGTTGTTTTTTCAACACTTACACCAGAACTCACAGCAACTTCATCATAGTTGGGTGCTTCACATTTTACTTCAACGCCAGCTCCCTTGACACCCTTAGCGCAATCGCTCATCATTGAGCCCGAACATTCGTAACATTTCAAAGCATTGCCCACAATTGCAATACTGATTACGCCTAAAAATTAATTATTAGTATTTAGTATTTATTGTTTAGTACTTTAAACTTACTTAAAATCACAATAACTAAACTTTTATACATCGTGAATTGGTTGCGACAAAAATGCGATGTGTTAAACTTGTCTGTTCGTTACCTTTTGAGCTCAAACCTGAAATCGGACATGTATTTATACAGCATCGCACAGAGGCGTGCTATTAACTCTCCAGTATCATGATCCGTTGCAAAAAAAAATAATAACAACAACATAACAGGAAGCTGTGCGATGTTATTGTACGTGCGCTTTCCATGTGAAATCGCACTTCGTGTGGCATCATTACTCGCCTCATCGTGGAACTGGAATTTACAAGCAATTCGCTAAATTGATCATTCAAATTGTCATTCGAATCGAACGACAAAACAATGTGTATATTCAATGTTTACATCTCTAAAAGTCATTGCTAGAGTAGGATAACATCTATGAATGTTTGTTAGTGCGTCTGGGGAAAAACGTAACGCGGCTGCTAATGAGTTGATTACGTGTTCCTGTAATACCTAATATAGAGAACATGACGATTCGCATAAATACGAATGCAGATGAGCTGAGCTTGAAGGTAAACCAAGGTGATTCACTTGTGGTTTCACATCAATTATATCCTTATTTATTATTTCACCATCTCGTGGCGCTTGTGTTCGTGCCAATACATTGCGATAAATAATGCTAATTGCCTCTTGAAAAAAAAGAATAAGCATCATAACAGCAAAATAAGCACTTAATTTTCATCAATGATTATAGCTGGTAATACGATTTCTCGGTATTTGTAATACGCGCTTACCCAATAATAAACTTTTCCTATTGAATTAATGCATATTAAATCAATTTAAAAAAAGACTTACTTGTAAACTCTATTAACATTGGAATGACCTCTTCATAAATAATATGTTCATGATCTCATTGTATTCACGTAAAATAGTCATATTAATAAATATTATACGTTCATTCAATAGGAAAATGACTGGAAACTATTTCAAATATTGCCATTTCTTTTAAAAGGGCATAAAATTAATACTAAAGATTAGATATGTAAATATGTATAAATAGTTTCAAGAAATGCGCGCAATTAGTTGAGCAAGAGACAAAATGAGTTCATGTTCAGCGTTAACAGACACGTGCCCCAACGGCGTTGTGGGCGAAAGTGCTACATTAATGCTTAGTCTTATCAATACTCTTCTAGCTGCCAAATGTTCATTTCCAGGCCCAGAAGCATTCCCTACAAATGTAGCAAATGATTTAAAGGATGGCGATTACTATGATATGATTGTTGTGGGCGCAGGATCATCAGGAGCGGTGGTTGCAAATCGACTAAGTGAAAATCCACATTGGAAAGTCTTGCTTCTTGAAGCGGGAGCTTATCCAAACTCTGATACTCAGGTAAAAAGAAAATTATTCATGTAAACATAATAAAAACATGTTTAAACCATAGATGCCCAATTTATATTTTGGAGTTCATGGTACGGATAAAAACTGGTTGTATACTTTAGAAAAAGTTAACACCTCCTGCAAAGGATACATCAATGGGCAATGCAACTGGATTGGTGGAAAACTTCTTGGTGGTACGAGTACCACAAATACGATGCTGTATGTGCGAGGATTTAAACAGGACTATGAAGGTTGGGCAAACTCTGGAAATAAGGGATGGTCATGGAATGAAGTTATGCCTTATTTTCTTAAATCGGAAAACGTTACATGGGAGAAATACTTTGATAATCCATTTCATTCACGTGGCGGATATCTTACCACCTCTTATCAAAGGAGCGATTTTAATGTAAGAAATATTTTATTGGAAGCTGCAAAAGAAATGGGATACCCAATTATTAATGATTACGAACGTCTTGGTCTTCTAGAGACTTTAATGACAGTACAAGACGGTAGAAGAGAAAGCACGGCTTTTGCTTTCTTGAGCAGCATTCGTGACAGACCTAATCTACATATTGCCACAGACGCGCACGTTGGAAAAGTTTTACTTAATTCAAAAAAGCGCGCGCACGGTGTTAGTGTGCGCATTAATAACCGCACAATGAATATTTACACTAAAGGCGAAGTCGTTGTTTCTGGAGGCGCAATTCAATCACCACAATTATTACTCTTATCAGGAATTGGATCCAAAAGTCATTTGAAAGAATTGGGGGTTACGCGTCGAGTTCACTTACCCGGAGTAGGTGAAAATCTCCAGGATCATTTAGCAACATTCCTATTACTAGTCCAATTGGATGGAGCAGCTGAAGCAGGACTTAAGTCAATATTAGATTCTAGTTACCAATATTTCACCACCAACACAGGTCACTATACTTCTGTCGGAGTAACTAACTTAGTGTACTTTATGAATACAAAAAATAGGACCGCAGAGTATCCAAACTTACAAATTCATTTTATGGAGTATCGCATGAATGATGACTTTTTACTGCCGAACATGTTGACTGGAATGGGCTTTTCAGAAAAGGCTGGTAAAATTGTAATGGATGCAAATAAGGATTCCGTTATTTTCACGCTTGCGTTAACTTTGCTTTACCCAGAAAGTAGAGGCAAAGTTATGTTAAATACTGACGATTCATATGCTAATCCAAAAGTATTTTCTGGATATTTAACTGATCCGACCGAAGCGGACATTGATATTCTACTAGACGGAGTTCGGTTTGCTGAGAAAATGCTGAAAACTGACGTGTTCACTAAATTTAACGGACGTTTCATTCGTTATCCAACCATTTCCTGTGATAATCACGAATATGATTCGGATGATTTCTGGCGATGTTATTTCCGTGACTACTGCGGTGGTATATATCATCCGGCAGGAACTTGCAAAATGGGACCAAAAAGTGATCCACAGGCAGTAGTTGATGAACGCTTGCGCGTATACGGCACGAAAAATTTGCGTGTTGCTGATTGCAGTATTATGCCAAAAATTGTCGGCGGTAATACGTTAGCTCCCGCTGTAATGATTGGAGAAAAAATATCCGATATGATTAAAGAAGATTGGGGAGTTCCAACAGATCCTTTACCTGAGTATAAAGGCCCATACTAGCTTGTAATTTCAAGTAGATTAGAACTTTCATTTCTTCTTATGCTTTCTCTTAAATAAATTGACTCGTGGATGAAAGGAAGTGAGGGCTATTATTAAAATTTAGATATTATCAATAACTGGCAAATACCATAGAAATTTAATTCACGCTCAGCAGTAAATCTACCATTAGTAATCACACAGCATAAGAGCCTCAAATAAAAAAAACCAGCCCTCTAAAACTACTACAAAATGGACTAGGGCTAATTAATTAATGAAAATTAATTAGCTGCACTTGGTGTATAAATTTGCTAAAATCAAAACTCCTTATTGGATTATATCCTAAACCGTAAATATTTCTGTGCATTTCAACGGGAAGCATAAGTTGCGTTGTACTGGTAATTGATTGCTTCCAATTACAATTGCAAGATATTAAAGACTACTAAACTCTCTATATGAAGTCAAACGTTTTTACCTTTGAACAACCTTAAGGTAAATGCAAAACTTCAGTCATAATAAGTACAACGTTTTGTTGTATAATTTGATTAAAATTGAAATTTTAATTTCTAATTTTTTGCTATTTATATAACGGCTTTGTAGTTAATCAACGTGTTCATTCTGCACCCTCTTTGGTCGAATAGACTTGACCAAAAAGCGCACAATTGGGCCGTAAACGAAGGCCCAAGGCAAAAAGAACCAAATACCCATATAATTGACTGCTCGATAAAGTGGTAAATAACGATCATACGTTAATAACACGAAGGGTGCAAAACACCATCCCATAAAGACAAATGTATAAATCCGCGTGAGTATATAAATTATAATTTGTACTGGTCGCGGTTCAAAATATTTGTTTAGATGTGGATTTTTGTTAAATATCGCATGAATCTGGAATGAAAAATTTCATTATTAATTTTATCATGATGCTTATTTTTAAAACGTACGTCTTTCTCCATGAACATTACAGCAAACTCGAAGAAGAATGACATGTAATAGCCCGAGTGGAAACCATGCCATATTGCGAGGAAGAGCAGTGCCGAAAATTGACTCACGTAACGATTGCCAAGAAATTTCAATCGCTTGTAGATATATTGAGCCACCCAACTATTCGTGTTCGTATTGAATGACTGAATGTAGTGGTTGAATTCAGTACAGTGTTCAAACTTGTATAAGTTTACATTTGACACTCCGTCCCATTTAGCTTCACCTTTGCTATCATTGCCATTGTATGTTAGGCCTAGTTTTAAATAAAAATCCCTTGGAATTATAAACGTTCACAACAAACCTTCAGTTATCAACTTACCAAACATTATACAAGCGCCTTCTGTAAGCAGCCAACAAGATATATATTTGTACAAGCCAATACGTCCCCAAATACCAAGTAATACCGCTCGTTTCCAGAATGATAAATTTGAATAATCTTCTGATAGTAAGTAATCATCATAAACATATAAGTTGACCAACTGGAATACAGCCATATATCCAAGTCCCATCATGAGCCTTTTAGTTGCAGCCGGGACACTTGGAGGTGCCTTTGTTCTGTCAGAGGGATTATAATCACCAGCAACAAATTCTTCATACCGCCTCATTGGAAATTGAGGACCAATTAAGTACGTCGTTGGGAAGAACATATATCCAAAATATTCCAATACTGTAGGTCGCCTTTTTAGAGCTACTTTTTTACTACTCTCTGAAAGAGTATCTTCAGGTTGATTGCCATCATACAAATCAAATGCAAGGCCAATTAAACGTAGGACTAGCACACATTGTGGTAATGTCCAGTTGATATCATAATCATCTGTCCCTGAATAATAGTAACCTAGAAAGACAAAAAGTAAATATTGAATGAAAAGTGCTGACAATATATTTTTAACTCACCTATTAATAAGTAACACATGTTGAAGAAGAATGTTATTGCCACACATGTTGAAGTGCCACGAAATACAATCAATGTTATGTAGGAGAAGACAACGGTGATTATTGTGTGAAAAGTTTCTAACCCATAATTGAAAAAGCCAAATGAAAGGCCACTTAGGATGAAGAACAAATGCTGTAGATTGGCTGGCTTTCCATAGATATGCTTTCTATACACAAATGCTAATGGGTATCCTAAAACCACAGCATGTCAATTTAAAAATATTGTACCACACTGACATAATTTTACAATTGAAAGTCTTGAATTACTACCTGCGAGGATTGTCACTAAAAGGCGAACAGCAGCTTCTGGTGATCCAACAGCATTACTCAACGACGCAATTAATCCAAATTGCATATCCATTTTAGAACAATTACCTTTTTTGAGTTTAATCAATGCACCACTTTACTAAAGGCTCCCAACATCAGCACTAAGTAACGCTCCACCACGCAGTAAAAACGTAATTTGAATGAGTCAACGACTTTACGTGTTACTGTACACGATTTCCATAATCACATTAAAGCACTACAGCCGTATAGAAAGTGCCGCATCAGGCCCACTAACAAATTGTAACGAATAATTTTGGTAGGGAATGAGAAAAGTGAGACACCAGCTGATGCCATGTCAAAAACATCATCACGCGCATGCGTCATAACACACTTCTCTAAATTCGAACCGCAATGCTTTAAACAATCCTATAAGCAATATAATAAATTAATTTTGCAAAAATAGCTATTTGAAATTTATCTAATCAATAAGTCAATAAAACGAGTTCAATCTTCAAGTACTGCGCACTTACCGCGTAACTTACTAAATTGTTATGCAATAAGTGCGCGCCTTTATGAATTTTATTTATTCATTTATTTATTAATTAATTATTTAATCAAACACTTAATTGTTCCGCAGTATGTTTTTGTTTGTTTAAAAGTTGGTTGTTTTTTTCTATGTACGTCAATCATTCTTGCATGTTCCTCATTAAGTTGTAATTGTTAATAATAATTCTCATATTTATACTATATTTTCATGTATTTTCTTTTATATTTATATAAATCTATGAACTTGTCACTCATTTGCCTCACAATGCGTTATTTCTTCATATTCATATATTTATAAATTGAAACACGCGCGATTTTTATTGCGTTTGACGAGCGTGATGCGAAAAATGTGTTTTTTCTCCTTTCTTCATTTTCATCTTCTTAAGATTTCCTTATATTTCATAGTGTGTCTTGTGCAGAAGCTGGCGCGCGGCGCGATATCATAAAAATCACGTAAAACATTCACACACACTCAGTAGTAATATATTTCCTTCTATATTATTATTTTTAATGACATATATACATACGACGAGGCGACGATGATAGTTGAAAATGATTGGCTAAATGCGTTTTTGTTGTATGCGTGTTGTTTGTTTGTTCATCGTGTAATTTGTTTGTTTGTATACTTTATTTTTTATTCATTTATCGTGTGGTTATTTGTTTGTCTTCATCACTAACATCGAAAGAGGTAGACAGGATGAACAAGGCGAGTGCGCGAGAATAACGAATGAGTTTCCTGGAAGTTGTCGTGTGAAAAAGGATGCAACTCGCACAAGATGAGGCAAACAAGCAACAATCATCATCTTCTGCCGCAAAACTTTGCTTGTTTGTTGCGCTTTGTTTTGCTGTTGTTCTTGTCGGAATTCTGTATCGTTCCCCTAAGCGATTACATATCAAATGGGCCGCCATTGTATATGATTAATTTATTTTCTCTTTCTCATCCAATTATCACCTTATACCAAACATCATCATATATTCCAATGAAATGAAATTTTAGTGAAATAACTTCTTCTTTTGCTGTTCTTGTTGTTTTGCTGTTGCATTTCAATTTTATAATATATAATTAGCTTTTCTTTTCGTTTTTACCTTTCCCCTTCTTTACTCATTGTTTGCTTCATTTAATTAATTACTACTATTATATAATACACAAACAGAAATGTCATCGTCATATTTTCATATATTAATAATAATATTATATTATTGGTATTTAGTTATTATTAATTTGTTTGCTCTTCATTTTCCTTTTGTATATCATTTGTTCATTCACTTAATTAAACTTACGGGTATTCCACTTCACTTAGATAAATAGAATAATAATAATAAATTAAGATACAAATGATAATATTATGTATAATATGAACAGTTCATAATCGTACTTAGAATAAGAATATTCTTGTTGCAGATTGAATGATTAAAGATATAAATGCATAAATTGGTTTTGGTTTCACTTGTTTCTCGTCAATTAAGAGTTACGTTTTTATTACTTGTAATTACCTGATATATATGGTGGTTTCCAGCCCTTTTACAATTTATTTATATTCATTTTTTGTTTAAGTTTTTTTCTTAGTAAAAATGGCAATTTTATAGCTAGCAGATAGTATGTATTATGTGTGTGTTGGTGTGCTTGTTGTATGTTTGTTTTGTTAGATTCATATATATATTTGTGTGAAAACATTCATTTGTTTAAATTTATTAAGTTTTTTCATCTTAGTTTGTTTGCTAATTATCCTCCTGCTGGAAATTGCTTGAGTATGACTACCCCTACGTTGCGGACGCAGTCCGCCGCGGCGCTGTGATCAATATGATTGCAATTTAAATATCGTATTGAGGTCCATCGTTTTTTACTCATGGGAGGAGAAAAGTTTTCCAAGTTTTTCCAAATTTACGTGAATTGCTTTTTACAATTCAAAAATAGTCTTAAAATGCTTGATGTTCATCATTCTTTCCTCGTATGACATCTTGTTACTGTAAATGTTTGATATTATTCTTATATTTAATATTTATCGTAGTTGTAAGAGTTGCTGGTTGCGCTTTTCTTCTGATAAATTGTTTTGTTCATTTTCTCGCATCATTTGTAACAACAATTCGTATTTACTCCTTGCTCTCGTACTTACCTCCCACGACAACGTTAGTTTTTCATTTTTGTTATCATATTTAATGTTTGTTTTGTTGTTAGTAAATCTAATTTAGATTAGTTTAGTAATAATTTATGTGTTTTATAAGTTAAGTAATTAATTAATTAGTATAATTAGATATAAAAACCGAATTACTTCATCACCTTATCATCATTTGTTTGTTTGTTGACTTCATTTAAATATTATTATTACACGTTTTTATCTTGTTTGTTTCTTTACATCCTAATGTATCTTTGCACTGCACTGAGCGCTCCATTCGCAAGAAATTCTGATTCTATATAGTTGCAAACGCGCAATGAAGCACTCAGTGCGCAAACATCTAAGTGGTACGCATACATTTTGCATGATTTTTGGGCTTCGTTTGCGTTAATAACAAATACAAAAAATTGCGCGTACATTATATGGTTTTAATGTATGTATATTCTATTCTATGCATGGGATGGAAAACTTGAAACATTGTTCGAGAGGCGTCGAAATGTGTGCTTTGCGTTGGATGTTAGTTACTAGTGACTTAAGATTAATTAAACATTTTGAGAGCATTATTATTGTTTTTCATCCCTTCACCTTAGTGTGTACACTAACTACGTACAGATGTTTGATATTGTTTGAGTTCGTAATGAAATGTGCATTTCAAGTTTTCCTCGCACGTGATTCAATTGTTTAATAGTATAATGTTTGCACTATTTGTGTATTGCACCATTGTACACATTGCCATCGTATGCATGCACCGACAGCAACAGCCTTCTCGTTTCCGGTTGTCAATAATTACAGCAATCAAGCGTGCACGAAATAGAAGCGCGCACTCCGACGAGGAACACTGAGCCCTAGTTAATCGCACATTTTCTCCAATGCCAATTTTCAACTATGATGATTTCTCGCATTCGCCTCGTGCCCGAGAATTGCACGCGCCCGATTTCGATTCGTGTTGATTGATTAGATAATTGGAAAGCGACTTATAAAAAGAGACTGGGCAATTTCCACGCAAAATGAGGTGAAAACAGAGAAATCGCGCGCATTCTGCCGAAAATGTGCCGATTGAATAGCGAAATCGTATTCAATTCGATTTATGAGTTGCTCGCAAGAGTGGCGCGCATCCATCGTCCTATACATTTCTTCCCTTTTTCTTGTTGCACAGTTGCATTCAATAAGATATATCATTAATTCACTCCACCTGAGTAAGTAGTAATAAAGAAACGGAAAATCACCACCAAACTAAAATAAAAACGTAAATAAAAAAGACATTTATTGTTTGCTTTCATTTTCACTTCACCTGCAGCAATGCAATATTCCATCATAGGATTTTAAATCTTGGATAAATGCTAATATGCTCTTGAGAGATTGTGTCGTCAACTATTACTTGTGGCGTTTATGCATTTGTTTTTTGTTTCAAAGAAGAGAAAAGAAAAATATTACTACCAAGTATTATTTGAATAAATGTTTATGCAGAAAACATGATTTGTTTGTCGTTTCTTCGATTCATGTATATGCATGAATTTCATTTCCATTTCTAACCAACACTAGGCAAGGAAATCTAATTGCAATGCAATGACAATAATTGTAATATTACATACAAGTGCATCATGTATAAGAATGGCACTCATTTTATCTATTTATTACGCATTCATTCGCAGTATTTTATGTATGTCTGATTAATAATGTTCTTCATTCTCCTTTTTTTTTGGTTCAAAAACCTATTTTAATGTATATATTATATATGTATAAATATTGGTAAAATAGCACAGAAATTAAACAAACGAACGATACACATTTGCTTTGCTTTGCATGTTTCTAAACTCGTAAATATACCTCTGCTCTGGCATCACTATCATAAATTAAAATAATTACTTTATAGTAATAATAATAGTAAATAACAACTAAACTTTTTACCGCTCTCATCCCTCCATCTGTATAATAATTCCTTAATTCGCGAATTGTATGCGCTTTCAATTTGTTAGTTAAATTTTGTTTCAATGTATACACTATATAAATATAAAGCAACTTGAATCCGCTTTGTATGCGCTCAATTAATTGAACATTTTGTTGCATTAGATTCAAGACAATTTGTTGTGTGTATTGTGAGGTTTCCCATCGTCTTCATTATCATCAAGTATGTGTATATATAATATATATGTATAAAAACGACACGAGAACGCAAAGAAATAGGACATACGACGATACCAATGATAAAAATGCATGCTTGCTTGTTGCTATTTTTATATATATACGATGATTCAGAGATAGATGACGAGAGGAACGAATGAACGAAGAGAAACAGTCTGTGACACACATTAAAACCCGGAGGAAATTAATTAGAAATTGTTTTGATGTGAAGTTAAATTGTATGTATAATATATGTGTGTGGGTATTATATGCTTGCTAGGATGAGTGAAACATTCATTCATACTATGATTATAAAAACACACCGAAACAAAATTCGCTTTCATGTTACTGTTTGCAATTTCTTTTTTCATTTCATCGACAATTAATTGCATAGAACAAATTTCATAGAAATTCTGTGCGAAGATTGCCCAAAGCACTGGTTAAGTTTCATCTAAACGCTGGTTAAAATTTTGGCTTCAAATTTCACGAAACAATTATAATGATTGTTGCTTTAAATAAAGAGTTAAAATACAATAATTAATTAAAATTAAAAACATCACAAATTAAATAGTACCTAAAAATGAGGCTATTGGATAAAATTCATTGTGCGACACGCAACAAAATGCGAAAGAAAACTCGACTAAATACAGTTTGACTGAATCTGTTTTTGTTTGTAAAAGAAGCGAATGCACACACACATTAAACGCGTTCGAATGCATTGCTTATTGAATAATGTTACGTTGCAAAAATGCATCCTGCGTTCGAATAATATTTATCTAGCACAAATGACAAAATGCATTTAAAGGGTAGTTTTCTGCTCTGTTCGCAGTGTTAATTCTTTTTTGTTGGTTGTTCAGTTGATGTTCACAATGTTTATTTGCGCTGCAGTTGTTGCTGTCGGCTGTCGCTTCATCTTTAAACGCTAAATGTTTTATGTTTGCGCATTTTGTGTGTATGTTTAATTATTTATAATATGCTTGCTGAATTTAAAACTTCCCTTTCTCCTTACTTATATTCCTAGATAAGATGCAAATGATTTTTGGTATTATTTTACTTCGCGCTTTTTTGTTTAATTAATTAAACCTATCGTTTTTACTTTTGCTGTTCTTTGTTCTCGGAGAGTTTTGTAAAGTTTCTTAAAGATTTTTTTTTGTTTGGAAATGGATCCTTAGTAATAATCAATTAGAGATTATATATATATAGTACTTGTATATATGTATGGTGGTTGTGTTTTGTCCTTGGTTTTGCTTTCCTGGTTGATTTTGTTTATCATCTTTTAAATATACTCCCCTCTTCACTCGTCTTTCGTAACTCTGTATTTGCTTACTTCCAAAAATTGTTATTATAAGAACGCGCTTCATCCATCTAAGCTGTTTCAACGACTACACGAAGAGGCGTGCTTTTAGTTCCAAATGCGCAGGAAACTGTCCCAGGAGCCGGTGCCAACGGCCATACCATTGTCGGTTACGCCCAGACAACTTACTCGATTGTCGTGGCCAGCCAGAATACCTGTAAGAATACAGTCACGATGATGTTTAACTTCTCTTCGATGATGCAACCAGTTAGCAAATGGCGCAATAGCTTACCCGCTCGTTCGGTTTTCATTGAATCCCAAACGTTGCAGTTAAAGTCGTCGTAGCCGGCGAGCAGCAGACGTCCTGATTTGCTGAATGCGACGCTCGTGATGCCGCAGATAATGTTATCGTGGCTGTACATGGCCAGCTCTTGGTCGGCGCGCACGTCAAAGAGTCGACACGTCGCGTCGTCGCTTCCCGTCGCGAACGCATATCCATTAGGGAAAAACTGCACAAAGCATTGTCATGTAATAAGATGCTGGGCATGTATGTTGGATTAGCGGTTCGAGCAAATAACAACAACAAGAAGAGTAAGAAGCGCACGTACTGTGACAGCGTTAATGTCGGATTCGTGTCCGGGGAAGGTCTGTTTGCAAAGGCCTTCACGTATATCCCAAAGTTTCGCCGAGGCATCGCATGCGCCCGAAACGAACGTGCGGAAGTCGGGCGACAACGACAGTGACATTACGTCCCCGGTGTGGCCCAGGAAGGACGTCGTCTGCTGTCCGGTTTCGATATCCCACAGGGCACTACAAACCAAGATTAAGCAATGTATTGTAGAAATTGAAGGCATTTTGGGTAGCAGATGGACTGCGCTGCTCACCAACTCATATCTCCCGAACTGGTGACGATCTGATTGTCGTCGATGAACCGACAGCATGATAGGTAACCGGTATGGCCGGGCAGTTCGCGCGAGACGCGCACGTTACCCTCGCGTGTCTTGAGACTGTAGATGGAGCAGATGTTGTCGAGACCACCGCACGCGACGAAGCTGCCGGACGGCGCGTACGCACAAGTCATCACCCACGAGGAGCGCAAAGGGATGGCATGCACCTTGTTCGTGGTGTGGCTGTCCCATACGATCAGCTTGCCATCCTGCGACGCCGACACCAGGTTGCGCGAATCGCTTCCCCAGTGCATTGCATAGATCTTTGCCAAGTGGCCGCGCAGTGTGCGTCTCGTTCGCATCTGCACGCGCCCGATGGGCTCCAACGACGCCGTCGCTTGCACCAGCGATGTGTCGCATGCGACTTTACGCGCATCCTAAAAAATTTATTCATTTATCACGTCTTTATTGTTTAAACATTGTATTTTCCACACAGGAAAATACATGGCTTTTTAAATATGTAGTTGAATGAGTTGTCTAAGATGGATAAATTGCATAGAGATTAGGATATCGTTGAGATTCGCATCTTTATCATGCAATTTGCCGGCTTTTTGGATGAAAGGGAGGCGTACATACGGCTGGTTGCCTGGATCAATAGACGGCGGCATCGACGACTGCAAACGTGCGTACACCCCGAATTACGAGCATCCCCTCGTGCACAGCCGCCATCGCTCGGGCGACACTTGTTGGCACTAGCCGCCGACTCGCTTCTTCCGCCCTTTTTTCCCTTCGTTGGCGGCACAGCCTACAGAATATGGGATTACGAGGGATGCGCCGCATGTAGGACTATCGTGTGCAAGGAGACGTGGAACACGAAATGATCAACGAGCGCAGGATGATGATGAATGCAAAGCCAATATAAGCGCGCAACTTACTCTGATAGCATTTTTGAGTGTTTCTGCTTCCTGCCTAAGTGAATCCAATTCGTTCATACTGATATACCCAACTCGCTAAACACCTGCGAAGAGACAAGAAGACAAATTAGCAAACTGCCGGTCATTAACAAGTTTTACAATTCGTAAGAAACGCAAAATTCGAATGCGCGCCACGTCATGCGTTGAAGCGCACCGATGAGTGATAACGAGCATATTCAATATTTGTTTATTGATAAAGTAATCACAGTTTTACTTTTTATCAATCACAACGACGAGCAAGGCGGACTGAACTGAGGAGCATGAAATTTTCAAATCGCTAACGGAAATGTGCGGTTGCTTCATTGGTATATGACTGGCCATCTACGTAAATCAAATATGTACTTGAATCATACGTACTGTGCATTGCGATGCAATGACACTACACATGTACTACTCAACTTAAACAAACGTCTAGTTGTTTATTGTTTGGGTGAGTGAGCGACTGGAGGTATTTCCCCAATGATTAGTATTCGGCCTGTGCACAACAATAGTTAGAATGCTCGTATCATTTATTGCTCTAATTAATCGTGCTTTACGATATAAATATTTGCGCACTGATGTAATATCTGTGTAGCTATTGATTTTAAGTTAATTTAGATGAGTGAATCTAAGAATAAACCACTGTGTTGCCCCGACTAATAAAATAGCATACATAAAATAATTGACAATTGGATGAGTACATTGATTGTTGCATTAGAAGGGCGGTTAAATAATTGCTCGTACTTTTGACACCCTTTTAGCAAGGAATACAAGTCAGTCGGCAAAAATACGTGAGACACACCTACGCTAGTTTAACAACCACCCCCACCAACCGCCACTATGCACTTGGCATTCAACAACCGCCACCGACCGGCAAATTTCGCACCGGAAATCTTGTTATGCATGCGCGTGCAATTGAATTTGCAACTGTTGTTATTTACGGATGATACGGGCGTGCAAGATTGTCACGAACAACTTCAATGTTCCACTGGTCGGTCGCCTTCTATTTTCGCGGCGCGCGTTCATTATCGACATACATGTAATGCACACGCATGATGGATGTGCCGCCCGGAGAGGAGGAGGCGGCTTTGATTCAATTGTTTTCCCCCTCGTAGCAGCAGGCAGGCAATGAATTGAACGAGTTTCCTTTTCGGTGCGCGCGCGAAACAATCAACAATAGCGCAACAGCACATCATATTATTGACTACGGTGTGATGTCTCACCCGACTATTAAAAACAGACATACTACGGGCATCTTCGCCGTGGCGAGTTTACTCGCTCTCTCGGCTCTATGTTTAAATTGTACGTATGCGTAAAAATTCTTTCCAGTGTGTAAACATTTATGTGTCATATATGCGAGTACACGAAACAGTTGCTGCGAAACAGTCAGGCTCGCTTCGTCCGTGGATCACATTCGAATTGAGCCGCTAGAATGGTCGCCGACTGGCGGTCGGTCGGCCATATTGAATTTTACACACAACACATACTCTCAACAAAACACGAATGTCCGCTGCCGCCGCCGCCACCACTACCATTGCAATACTGCTGCTGCTGCCGCCGCCAAATAGTCCGTAACGCAACGCCAACCTGTGTATGCGCATGCAGGACGGATGTGTGTATTGCGTATGAGCTTATATAGTAGTTAGTTGGTGGTGAATGCGGTGTGGGAGCGAGCTGCACCTGTCACGCACACTGTCACTTCGCAGCGGCGGCGAACGCACACGCACACTGTGCGTCTCCCTATCTATATATAATAAATATAAACATGCACGCAATTTTCGCATCTTTTTCCGGCACGAATGCCTATTCACTCCTCCGCACGCTGAACCCGCGTTGATGTAATAATCGGGGCCGTCGAGCGGAGCGCTCTACCGAAGGGCGGACACGCACCAACTGCATGCACACGCATATTATGCGTTTGCTCTAGGACGCGCGGACCTGAATACCAACCTTTAACTCTTGGTTATTCCCCTTGCGAGCTCCTTGCCGCCGGTGAGGGCCGCTTCTTAGAGCACCGCCACCTTTGCTCCGTCTACAACTACAGCACACTCGAGCACCCCCGGAGCGAACAGACACGCCGCCGTCCTCGTCTTCTTCGTAGGCGAGGTCTGCCTCCTCGCACGCACCTTATCGTTATCTCGCTTGCGCGCTCTCTGCGGTGGCTCTCGCCGCCGCCGCCTGCTGGATACTCTGCGCCGTTCGTTACCTCTCGCGGCGTTCGCGTTCGACTCCCCTTCGTTCAGCTCCGCAGCGTGTCGCCGCCGTGGCCGTCGTATGCACGCACCGTTGCCAAAACACCCGATACTCGAACGGCGGTTGCCTCGCTCGCTCATTTGACCGCACGATACGTCTATCGCTTGCGTTCGCTCTCATTCGCACTGGTTTGGCAGTCTCAACTCTACTACTATGCCTGCCATTTAATTATCAACTACACAAAATATGATGGCAAACATTTATTTCGAATTGCAATCCCATTGCATTCGCGCTATCAAGACTGCTGAAATGGCGAATACACACGGGTCGAAAAATGTTTGCCTGCTACACCCTACTTACACTGTGTGGATTGAACCCCAACGAGCGATCGGAGCCAACTACGACGCTTACGATGCAACTGCTGCTCTTTCTTCGACTCCGCTCTCTGGCTGCCGTTGGCTGCTCTTCTAGCTAGTGCTCCGCTGCACGCTGGAAATCACTAAGCACAAAAACTGCTCGTTGACGCAGGCATGTAATTCCTCTTCTTTTCCTTTACGGGCGGCACTCACCGACGCACACATAGACTAAGTGTTCGCTGAGGGCACTACGCGGTTTTCCTTCGACATAGAGTTTCCTTCACGCAAGCATCGGGAGCGTGCAGGCGGTGTGCAGGTCGATGGCGCTTGCTGATTCGCACTATGAATATGTATGGCTATATACGAACGTGGGGAACGTCGGTACCGTCGCGAAGGGTGCACACGAATCGTTCGCAATACGCTGCCAGACCACTACCCTAACGGCTGCTCTCCTCTCTTGTTGCACTGCTGGCCGGACTGCCTGCCTGCGACGCGCTAAATCAGGACACAACCCCAACGCAACGATCCCGGACAAGCACACGATTTCTCTCAAACGCACTCTACTCGGATCGTCGTCAACCACGTCTTCTGCTTCGTCGTCGTCGGCGGCGTCGTTGGTTCGTTAACGGCGGCCACTTTCTTTTCTCACGCGTTTTATGCACTACTCACGAACTCGCACACGGCGTATACGTACTCTATGGGTGCGGTGCGCCAATCGGCCGGTGAGTCCTTGCACTACCTCGTGAGGACCCCGGATTGCTTATGACGTCAGTGGTACACCAGCGTCACCTGACTAATATAAATTAAACATCTTATGCAGTAATAGCACTTGTTGTTTCAAATATTTTATTTTTCCTCAAAGCTTTATTAATTCCACTCATTCGAAAAGGCCTCAGTATGCACGAAACTGCTCAGCAAGAGATTATTATACTTTCAAGCACCAGAATAATCCGCAGAGATGTCGCTCACTGCGTAGTATCTTGAATTATGTGGCGCGAAAGACAATTTAACAAAATTTCCTTAAAAATTAAAATATTTACATTAAGGGATGCTCATGAATGATGGGTTAATCTGGTTGATTTGGAAATTAATTACATAATTACCATTTTTTTCAAATTTATTTTAAATTGTGTCCGGCTGAAATGTTCAAATTGGCATTTTTAAAATTTCAAATGGCACAAAATGTAGGGACACTCCGTATTTCAAAGCTTGCCAATTAAAACTCACAAGATAAAGAAACGAAGTACTTTTAGGTTAAATTATTACATACTTTCACTAAATTCATTACAAACAGTAATTAAACTAGAAATTATGCAATGTTTTTATTTTATTTTAGCAACTAAAATGAAATGCGCTGGTGTGTCATACCCGTCTGTTGTTTTGTGTATTTCTGCTTTATCAACAACGCTTCTTTGTAATTGTTTCATCTCAAAAAGACTTTAAAAGGCTTTATATATGTATAGATAACAAATGTATAATTATGAGAATACTACGGTAAATTCACTTCATATAAAGGCATAATTTAATGTGGCTCTTCATTTTGTGCAATTTTCATTTCAAGACTGCAAATGTTGGTTTTCAATGGACAAATCACCTCATAACTTTCATTAATAACCTCAACTAATTTTTCATCTTCTTTTATTTCGCCTTGTACTAATTCGCCAAATACTTCATCATTATTCTCTGCACTTTGATATAATGTTCCATCAACAACACTAGAAGCGTTATCTTCCTCGTCGATACACAAATCCTGCTCTGAATTATTGGCAGTAACATAATTATCATCACTTTCGTCGTCATTTATCTTTTGCGCAAGCTCAGCAAACTTATCTGCGTACTCTTGGTAGCGTTCTTCAAATTTACCTTTATTTTTTAAATAATTATCCAGCAAAATCGTGTAATCCGCATTAAACTTGCTCTGAAATTCTGCAATCCAATTGGTAAACTTCTTCATGTCGCTTCGTAATTCGGAAATCTTTTTTGTTGCCAAATACGCATTATTCTCTTCGTCGTTCTCTTCTACGCGCTGCGTTAGCGAAAGCGAAGACGACGATTCCATCGCTTGAGCATTTTCACGAATTTGTTGGCCCAAAATTTCCATATCACGAATTAGCTCCTTTTCGCATTTCTCCTTGCGTCGACTGGCGAGCAGAAGATTAACAAATCGTTCATTGCCAGTTTCCGAACAGGCTTGTTCTTCTTCCACGCGATACTTGTTCCTCCTCGGCTCAAGAACAACAAAATTATCTTTGGGTACTTTCAATTCCCATTTTAACAACTCATTAATATCAATATTAGTCTCATCTGAGTCCGTCAAAGGTTTTTCTTTTTGCATTGCTAATCGTATGGATTCTATATCAAGTACTTCTTCCGCTTCACATTCATTATCTGAAGAAAATTCAGGAATTGCAGCGTTTTGCATATCCAACTCTTCATAATACGTCTTATTCTTGCGTTTGATGCACGTTTCTCGTGGTTTCCAGTTCATCTCTCGCTTGAGCAAATCTTCTTCCCGCTCAAAAGCGTCATAATCACGCGCATTTTCAGTACTACATTCGTCCATCATTATTTTGCGATCTTCCGGCAGATAATCATTAATATCGTCTACCAGTTCAACAACATCTTCTTCTTCTTCTTCTTCTTCAACTTTTTTGTCCTCAGGTTCTTTCTCATCTTCTTCATCAATATTCACAACTAAATTCCCTTTTTTGCCAATACGTTTATAGCAATTCGCTTTGCACGCTTTTTTAAACGTTTCTTCGTCTTTAATTTCATCAATTAATTTATCAGGCAGTTCATCAGTTTCTGCCAAAGTTCGCAGAAATTCTATCAGTGGATTAACTTTGGTTTCCGCTTTCTCAGATAATTCATAATCCATTTTCTCTATATCAAGATTAATTTCTTCCATTCTGGTTTCATCATCATAATCATTTATTTCAGAACCAAAAGTAGCATTATCTGTTTCAGCGATCGAATCTTCAACTTCAGTGACTGCATTTTCCTCATGAGAATTACCATCCTTTTCAGCAAAAACGTCCGCTTCTTCTTCAGTCGTTTCATCAATAACTGCATCCTCCTTTTCTTCAGAAATGTGAGCAACTTGAGGTTGAATTCCCTGTCGTAATGTCGAACCATCGACATCAGAGAATAAAACACCCAATTTATCAAACATCGTAATCGAATTATTTTCATCATTCTTGCGTTGTTTCTCAGATTTACGCGCAGCACCAGCAAACACAAAATTATCAAGCTCCTCGTGCAGTTTTTCGCGTATCACCTCTGACCGATTGAGAGCTTCTTCCTCCTCGTGAGTGAGCTCAAACAAATCTGCGATTCCGCATTCAGGCAATTCTTCCTCCTCGATTTCATTCTCTCGTTCCTCATCATTCTGCGCTTCATCCTCGTCGCTTTCGCCATCAGACGAACTATAAAATACACTGTGTACTGCTTCGAAAATTGGCCTATCCTCAATGACCATTTTTCTAGGCAATTCTTGTTGATTTTCCTCTAATGCGGTTTCAGTTTCAGTACGTGTATTTCCTGAAATTAATGTGGCGTTGTTGTTTACGGATTCGACAATTGTCGATGTCGTTTCGTCAACGCCTTCTTGATTCTCTGAAGTTATTTCAACAACTAATTTAGATTTTTGATTGTTGCGTGCATACCGTTTGCGCGCGCGCGGATCAAAATCAAAGATGGCGTCGTGTTCGTTTTCATCTTCAGAAACATTTTCCGGCATATGAGATTCATTACCATAATCATAATTTGTCAATGTGTTTTCATCTTCTGAAGATGATGCATCTTCTTCGTGATTTATTTGGATGATATTTTCTTTATGTACCTCCAGTCGTTCTGTTGGTCTTTGTTGTTGTTGCTGTTGCTGCTGATAATCAAGTTCCATACCTTCATAATAAATACCACGTAATTGTGGTGGCCTACCTTCAACTTCTTCATCCTGTGTTACAACTTGCTGGTTCGCTGGATTTTCTTGATTATTCGCTTCATCAATAACTAATAAACTTGTCGATTCGCTTTCTGAATCATGCATAGATGTTCCACACCCTGAATCAATCGAATTTTCAAGCACATTTTGCCTCGCAGCAACCTCCCTGCGTCTTTCATCGCGTAAATTTATTAAACCATAAACGGAATCCATAATTTTTTGTTGCTCTCGATCAATCCACCGCTGCCTCTCAGCCATTTCTTCTTGACATCCACCTCTCTCCCAAGCTTCAGCACACGCTCGATCACGAGGAAAGACCGGTCTATCATCTAAATAATTTAATTGCCTACATGCTAAAATCATACACTTTCTATAATTCGGCACTTTTCGAATAACTGGATTTCCCATCAAATTCAACACTCTTAAATTCTTCATCCTTCGAAGCACCTCAACAATAAGTGGATCATCAATATGATTATTAGACAAATCCAAACAGGCGAGTTCATCGTAATTTGCCAAATCTTCAAACTCCTCTACAGTTTCAATGTAATTGTTACCCAAGTTTAACGAGTGCAGTTGCTTATTTGCTGAGAGATTTTCAATTTTACACACTAAATTATGCGATAAGTTCAAATTATCCAAGAGTTCTAAAGCTTCCAAATTCTCAATCTTCTTAATCAAATTGTAATGCAGAAAGAGACTTCGCAAATTCTTCTGATTTTCCAAACCTCCAAGGGCGCGAATTCCGTTATTCTCCAACCAAAGACATTTGAGTCCTGTGTATTCTTCGAGGTTTTCAATTGTGGAAAACCCCTTGAAATGCAGGTACAGCACGTCATTTAAGCACGGTGTGGAATACAACTTGTTTTCTTTACAGTGTTTCCGAATGAATTCCTTTGTCATTTTAGGAGTTTTAAAACAATTTTCATCGTCTAAATTACGATTTCTTATCACCGCAGTATTCATTTTGTCGTAGAGAAAAGACCAAGACAAAATGACACGAGTATGTTTATCGGTAAATTGTTTGTAAAATGTGCCCACTTTGTTTTGTCGAGTATTGACAAAACTTTTGAAAAGTAGGTGAAACTTCTCTGCTGCCATCTGTAGCGCAACAGAGCCGCCATTCCAGTTGACATACTTTCCATCCACGCTCGTCTTCGTGCTTGTTCATTGTGTATGCATATGAAATAATGATATCTGCTGCGTTTAGTGTTGTAATGGCGGCGGCTGAGTGTTGTTGATGCTCGCGTATCACTTAACATTTCCAAAGTTCAAATAGGAGTCGCGCCGATTCGCTAATCGCTTGCGTATTTCAGCGCCGATAAGACGGCGATGATGAATCATTGATGGTGTACTCTGTGTGGCGTCGTTAATTCAACACCTTGGCAACGGGAAGCACAGCAGCAGCCGTGTGTTCTTCAATGCAAACGACGTCCTGTCGATGCACACGCAGTCGTCGCGTCGTGAATGCTTAATCTACATGCCCGTTCATTTCGTGTGCTTGCTGGTGGTGCAGTGCTTGTTTGCGGACGTTTGGACTTCTTGGCAGCGAGAGGATGCCGCAATGCGAAGATGCCCCCATGCGCATTAGCCACGAGTAGCAGCAGTTTGCTAGCGCAGGATTGTTTTTAAGGTAACAAGGCCTACATTCGCTATATGTGTGTGTATGTGGTTGCTATGACAACTCGTTATTTATTAGCCTCTTAATTGAACTTGATTCATTCATTGTTGGCAAACTAATAAATAATGCACAATATAACGGCGCAGCGTCGAAGAGCATCGCCGACAGTTTAACTGTTTTTACCATCGAACAACGTCGTCCACGACTACCAATATTATTTGAATGAGCTGCCTGCATGGTAATGGCCTAATGCATACAATGACCACGCCATGCAATTAATGCAAATAACGCGTAAGACATTATTTCCAGACGCGCCTGTGCAATTAGTCTTGAACACCTTGTATTCGATGCGGCCAAGTCGCAATCCGACAGGCAACAACCGTTAGTGTTGTGTTGTTGTTGTTCTTGGTTTAGTTACATTACGCGTGCATAAGTGTATGAATGTTTATTAATTAATACACGCGTTGACTACGAATTTAGCGAATCCTTAATTGCGATAAGAATTAATTAATCCGCGAGAGTCAATTCGTCGGACGTTTTCGAATCATGCAATCCGTAGCGTGCATAAGGCGCATGTTGTGTCGTACACATGTTTAATTTATTATTTGTGTTTTTTTATTCTCTTGCATGATGCTGATTCGCATGGGAACATTGAACAGCAAACGAGCGCTCGCGCGCGCGTGCAATCCTCATAATAATGCATAATAATAATTCGCCACAAGTATTGAAAATACACGAGTGCTGCACATGTTTTGCATTTCTTTGAATATTTCTTTTTCGTAGCCTAGTTGCACGCTTGTCATCTGTTTAGCACTCGTGTTTGTTCGTACACGCATACAATAGTGACACATAGTTTTTCTTGTGGTCATACAACTGTTCCCAACTTGATGCATACACATATTCGCCTCGTACAGCTGTAGCTAATTATGAATAAATAAATATACAGTTAAGCACGCAGCAAAAACGCGCAATTTGTCAAACGCTTTCGAACGCCGAACGCGGCTTATGACACATTTCTTTTGGTTTCGCATACAACATGCGCTTCCTTCTTCAGAATGAATGATCGCCTCGTTCGATGCGCGCATGCATTTCGTATTCGCGTGCTGTAAAGCGAGTAAAGCTCAAGAGCAGTGAGCAGACAAGTGTGACTTGTATGTTCCTCTTCACGACTATGGTGTGTTAATAACCCTTTTGTAATAGAAGCGCGCACTTTTAGCGTGCGCTTGGTTTCCTCATGCATTGTGTGCGCATTCGTTGGCAGTCACTCGTGTATCTTGCATGCCTCATTATATATTTAGATCGTCATCATCATTAAAATGTGATGTCGATGACTGATTGCGCGCGAGACATAATTGAATGTAGGCGCACATCATCTAATGATCTCCTCCGCTGCGATTTTTAAACTTGACACTTTCGCCAAATTAGGTCGTGACCCATTTTATCACGCGCCCGACCCATGTTTATGTTTACGTTTTTGCGCATGTTGCGTGCACCTGCTGTGTGCGAGAGGTGGTCGGTCTTCTCGTTCTCCGCCGCCACGACGTGCGTGTGTTGGGGCCTGGAGGCGGCGGCCGGATCGCAAATGGCGCGTTGTGTGCTAGTGTTCGCCGCCGCTCGCACATCGATTTTGGTGCTAGCCCAGACGCAGTTTCACTTTTCCTAACCTTTTCGCGCTTAATAAATTAACGCCGAAAATGCCCCATTAGTGTTATCGTTGGCTCATCGATGATGAAGCGCGTGCTTAGTGGTTTCGCCGATTGTGCTGTAAGATCGGGAGGCATCACGAGTGGCAAAGTTTTCGTAGTTTTATTCATTGCTCTTTCGTGCTTTGCAGGTGGGATGTGCTGAAGAACTTGAAGCAACAATGCATCTGAATACGGATGGTGCTCGCGATGGTGGCAGCGGCAGCAGCAGCAACACTAGCGGTGTCGGCGGAGGCGGCTGCAGCGGACCCGCGTCGATCGTGGACGGGCAGCAGGAGCAGTGCCGCTTTCCCAAGCTGGAGGAGTGCGCGCACTTTCACTACGAGCGCGTCCAGTTGCCCCCAATCACCGTCTCGCTGCAGACCAACATGGAACGCTCGTTGCATTCGCAGCATTGTAAGTGCTTCACTAATAAATCGCTAATTGAATTACGCTGTCGCGACGACATAGATTTACGTGCAGTCTGGTCTGTTTGCAGCGCAAGAGGACGACTGCGAATGGTATATGGTGCAAGTGACCTCGGGCGACGAGTGCTGGCTACTGCAGCGCAACTTTGAAAACTTTCAACTGCTCGACTCGCAGTTGCACCAGTGCATCTACGATCGGAAGATCTCCCAGCTGCTCGACCTCGGCGAGGTGCAGGAGACTGAGGCCGAGGCGCACCTAGTCAACTACTTGAAGCGCTTCACAGCAATCGCTGATAATAGCATCAACTGCGGCCCGGTGCTCAACTGGCTGCAGATGGACAATAAGGGCCATCGTCTACTCGTGCCCAGCGAAGAGTCGCGCTCGATTAACACGCCGGCCGTTGCAGCAGCGTACAGTGTGAGGCGGTACGTGTCGCAGGCGCGCGACGAGCTCAACCTGGAGGTGGGCGATATGATAAGCGTCATCGACATGGCTAGTCCGGGTGAATCGATTTGGTGGCGTGGAAAACGTGGATTTCAGGTGGGCTTCTTTCCGCAGCACTGTGTGCACATTATCGGCGACAAGGTGCCGAGGAACATGCCATTACCAGCTCCGGTTGTGGGCACGCTGGCGTTGAGTCCCATAAAGCCAGTGCTCCGTAAACACGGCAAACTCATCGCGTTCTTCCGAAGCTTTATACTCAACCGACCATCACGTCGCCGGCTGAAACAGAGTGGCATTCTACGCGAACGCGTTTTCGGCTGTGACCTCGGCGAACATCTTCTGAATTCAGGATGCGAGATACCCACAGTGCTCAAATGCTGTGCCGAATTTATTGAGACGCATGGCATTGTCGATGGCATTTACCGTTTAAGTGGAGTCACCTCAAACATTCAAAAGCTGCGAAATGCATTCGATGAGGATCGCATTCCCAATTTATACACTGAGGACATCCTGCAAGATATTCATTCGGTCGCTTCATTACTGAAAATGTACTTCCGCGAATTGCCAAATCCCCTATGTACGTATCAGTTGTACCAGAGTTTTGTACACGCTGTTCAGGGATGTACATCGACGAGGAACACGCAACAAGATCACGATCAATTGTTGAAAATGCGCGAAGCGGTGCGAAAACTTCCCCCACCGCATTATCGCACCTTAGAATATCTGACTAGGCATTTGGCAAACGTAGCAAAACACGGCGTGCACACCGGAATGACTGTCCGCAATGTTGCTATTGTATGGGCACCAAATCTTCTACGCTGCGCTGAGCTGGAAGTCGGCGGTGTCGCTGCACTGCAGGGGGTGGGTGTGCAAGCTGTCGTAACGCAGTTCCTCATTTGTTACGCGGACCTAATATTCTGTGATAATCTCAACTCTAAGCTGAACATTAGCGACGCTGATCCAACTCAGTCGATCACATCGCCCAAACGCTGTCGACCCAAGTCGCTGGCGATTTCCACACCCACAAAGCTAATTACTCTCGAAGAGGCGCGTAATAAACATCACAAAGACGCGTATATCGAAGTGGGTGGAGGGCCCGATACGTTGCCCAAAAAATACCATACAATTATCGATCTTCCTATGCGAAAACGTGTAAATTCCAAACGGTCCCCACTAGGTTGGCGGTCGCTATTTGGTAAGAGCCGTAATCGATCCGCAAAACCCACTATTGTACATCATGTAAACATTGAAGACGATCAGGCAAAAAATAATAAATCGGAAGTTAAAATTGTTTTAAGAACAGTAAAATCTGCGGAATCTTTAAGTGACCTCGATCAATTACCCCCATTGCAAAATGTCTTGAGTACCAAACCACCTGGACATAATCGAAGTGTTTCGCATGATAGCTACTTTGATACGTTGCAAAGTTCCCAGGAGGGATCACTTTTGGACTTATCTGAAATTCAAGTCAATTTCGATCTAGAAGAATCTGAAATGCGCATTTTTAGTGAAGACGAATCTCTCGTATCGTCGCCAAGGGTGCAACCAAGACGAATCCGCATTAGCAGTGCTACAAACAGCGGAAACCCTTCGCCCAAGAAGCAACCACGTGTCATACTAAGTCCGGATCCAGCTAGTCGTAAACGCACACGTCTCGAAGAGCAACTCAATGACATTCAGTTCATTGATTGTAATACACCAGAAATGGTAAATAGCACTATTGTTCAAGTGCACCAAGTGCAAGAAGGGCCTAGGAACAAATCGCCGCGTAACTCACAATGTCTCGATGGTTATCGACGGGATTCATCACGAAGAAATTCAACGAATGAAAATAACCGACTGTCGCAAGTGATGCTAACTTCTACTTGCACTACGATGAGTTCCACCACTCCGCAATCGCCTACGCCACAAAGTCCGACCTATAAATTACTCGAGTCTAGTGCGGCAACTACACCGGAGAGTCCTAGATTAAGTCTTGTTAGCCCAAAGAGTCCCAAAAGTCCTACGTACGAAAACGTTTTAACGACGATAAATATCACGTATAAGTCGCCCACGAAGACAAAAAGCTTTATTGAAACCCCGGCTAACTATGAGGTTGTAACAGTGAAGGCCGAAGATGCGCAGGTGCCTACATCGACCGCGAATTTGCCATTACAAGAAGCGAAAATCCTGGACGTCTTATCTGATAAGAAAGACGCAGGAAATAAAAGCGAAGAATTATCGTTGAGCACAAGCCTTGGTACGATCAACGATCTTGAGGAGGCGAGTAATTTATTGGAAATTGGCACAACGACAACGCGCAGTGATACGAATGAAGATGAGGATAGCTTTCCAAAATGTGATACTACGCTATCGGAGCTGATTGATTCCTATGACCGGATAGCCAAAGCTACTTCTGGTGATTGGTCACATATTTCTGCGCATGAAGAAATTGAAGCAAGTGTGCTCAGCAATCCGGAGGAATTCGATAAAGTGGACTGCTCGACGACTGCTGAAACTGACGATGACGTCGAAGGTGATGCTCAAGCTTCACACAGCTATGAAAACATTGCTAGCGCTATGAGCGAAGATAATAATTACGAAAATATGCAGTTTCATACGGAAGTTCAGCCGCCACTGGCGGGAAGCAATTCCATAACGGAAATGACAGAATTAGCACCGCCTGTTAAGGACTTGATTGAATTCAGTCCCGTAATAGAGCAATCCGTAGTAGAACTCATCGAAGAAAAGCCCGATGGGGAGCAAGAACTCCAGTTAAATAATCAAGAAAAGCGAAAGCAAATAAGCTCCGACGACGCGCCTGATTTAGACGTATATCAACAGGTGAAGTACTTCCGACGATCCGTTCACGAAATCAATGAACTTCTAGATTTGCGTAATAGTACCGAGGAAATTAGCGCACCGGAAAACATTGGTTGTGACTCTGTGTCTTCTGACTTTTATACTAACCGTTCGGATGAGGACGGCAGCAGGGAAATTAATAATAGTTACGAAAATGTTGATATTAATATAAATCCCACAATAGATATTGCAGATAATTATGACGCTGTTCAGGGAGAGAATCGCGCGCGCGTATTGGAAATTCTGGAGCCCGAAGAAGCAGTGACTAGCAACGGGGACGAAACTGTTAGTCACGAAAACAATTACGATTCCCTGGAAGCGAATGAATATGAGACGATTGAATTTACAAGTGATTCATTGGAAACCCCATCGTCACGCGACAATAACGAAACGAGCGTATCGATTGCCGGAGACGGCGACGTGAAGGTGCAATTGACAACGAATGTCATTGTGTTAGACACCGCTCCATTATTGAATGATATTGATATCTCAATGTCGAGCGACAAGTCAAAGGGCGACCTAACAATGTGTGTGTCAATGGTGACGCAACCGCCGGCAAACAAACCGGAAGAAAGGCCAACAATAATTAGCAATAATGTGAAAGTAAAGCACCTCACGTCAAAATTTGAAGTGCAGGATCCGATCGGCAAGCCCTTACCGCCGTGCCTGCGCGCGCGCAATTTGAAAACAGCGGCGAAAACGCGCAGCCTGGACGAAACAGAGTTTCTCAAGAAGGCGGTGGCCACTTCGCCAACGGCGGCATGTGCCACCAGTCCAACGGCGATGGATTCACTCACAAGACGTAAGTCTCTAGACGAGAATATGTGCGGTTTCAAAATGAACACGCTACCGAAATCGCTTAATAAACCCAAAATGTTGCCAGAGGATCCTGACCTTCAGTCGCACGTCGCCGCGCACGACGTAAATTTGAGCCGCGAACGCATCGAAAAGTACAAAGAAGAGCGTCGGAAGTATTTGCACGATAAGTACAGGTCTGAGTCGTTTAAGGAAAACAAGGACGTATTGTTAAGCAGACTGAAAGTGTTTAAAACGCCGCCGTCGAAAGAGGAGACCATAATTGCTTCGCCGGAAAGCAGTCCTCCGCCGTCGGTGACTGCATCCAATCCTAACATAACTACTAATAGTAATAAAATTGTCATCGGAAATACGAACGGCGTGAAGGCAAGGACTGCGCTCTTCGAGAATGAGGTCGAAATGCGGCCTGGGAGTATATCTAGTCGAAGGGACCGACCGAATCGGGATTCAGCCGGCGCAACAGTCGAATCGGCCTTTGGGGTTGCGCGTCGAAGTTTTGAACCTGCTACAAGGTATGTCACTACGTCGTTTCCATCGTACCTATATCTAATTATGCATTTTATGCTGTTCCAGAAAGGAGACGCCATCGTATTGTATAAAAGACATGAAAGCGATTTTCGAGTCAAAGTCGCAGCAATAAATTTTGTATTTATTTAGGAATTGACCAAAAAATCAAAACTTGATATTTATATAATTATATTACTCGCCCGAAAGCATCTCTTCTCTCCAGCCCTAGCAAAAAGAATCTATATTGAAGTATTACATACAGCGTAAGACGTTTTGCAATTTCCCCTACTTTATCGAAGACTAAAACTCCTACAAATGTTCTTATGCAACTTACGAATGGCTTCCATATTTGAAGAAAAATGAGCATAACGAATATGTTTAGTTGATAGACAAATAGGCACTAACAAAGCAACCGCTATTAAAGACGATAACAAACAATTAATTCAAATGTATTATAATTAATTCTATTGGATATTTAAATTTCAACATTATATTATATATATTATATTGTTCAAGTAGGTAAATTTGATGTTAACGCAATAATGGTCAACACGTTGAACGAAACATCACAGCATGTAGATATTCTTTAATGAGAAAATGATATTATTAACAATATCCGAGTTGCTAACGGACATGACAAGAGGAGAATGAGAAGTCACGAAGTGTTATGAACTGAATATATTAATATTATTAAATTATATGTCTAGGCATCTCTATAATTTCACTGATGATATTCTCATGAAAACATACACGCATTGTATATGCATTCATATTTTGTTTATTGCAATTTGATTATATTTAGTTGTGTATATTTTGTACTGCGAAAGACTTTCTTTTCGATTTGTCCTCAACTTTTTACAAATCTGTTAATATTCTATTATTTATTTATTAATAATCACTTTTTAATTATACGCTAATCATTGCAGTTGAATTTATTAGCAAACCCTTTTGTTGACATATAGGTTTTTAAACATGATTCTGTAGTATCCAAGATATCGGTGATTGTTTAATACAAATTTTGAAATTCTACCTGCAAGTCAAACTCAATATTATTTAACCATATATTTTTCATCATGCACGCTTCGAGAAAGTCTGAGAGAGCATCGGCATTTTCTGCCAAAAGAGCATCGGCATTTTCAAGCACTTCTGGGTCCATATCTACATCATCATCATGGTCCAGTGCTTCGGACGAACTAAGCATCTTGAGCACCATCTCAAGAAAGCGATCCAAAATCTCAAGACTAGGCGTATAGTCGTATGCAAACTCCTGTTGGTACTCTCTTAACAAAAATCTAATTTCTCAAGGATATAAAGAAGTATGGCCTGTACACATCAAGAACTGAATTCGTGATCGTCGTTATGGCATCAAGCTTAAGTGTCGTAAAATATAAGCTCTTCGCGATGGACAAAACAGACGAAGGTTACTCAGTTTCTCTTCAACCTAAGAACTAAGAATGAATCACTCGTCAAAATCTATATTGTTTTCTAGAACCAACAATAGCGCAAATTTTTGTGGCTTATTTCGTAGTTGGGATTCCAATCGCTTACATGCAATTGGTACTGGGTCAATATACACATACAGGTGTGTTTTTGGTTAAACGAATGGCTCCAGTAGCAGAATGTATTGCGTTTACCTACTGCAAAGCGATATTATATTTGACAATATTTATGGTAGCCGACGTTCAACGGATGCTGCTATATATCTTTCTTTCGCTCATACCTGGTGAACTTCAGTGGAGTGTATGTCCTTCCAAAGGCACCAACGAATGTTGGGATGTATCACTGCCCTGTACCGATCCTAATGGCTGTGTTAATGACACAATGTATCTGTCAGCTTTTGAATATTGGGTGTTAGTAGATTGCCACTAAATTTGTAAACATATTTAAGTAACATTTTAATTGTAGGCATACCTACTTGAAGGATAACATTACTATATTGGAAAATACTTTCAAACAAAGTTTATCAATGCCTAGTCTTGAAGAAGTCTGCTTGAATTTGGTAATATGGATCTTAATTTATTTAATGTCCCTGGTTTCCATAATTCGGCTGAAACGCATTCTACGATATTCAGCGGTCTTTTATTTAACTTTGAAATCTATCGAAATTGTTGCCGTCATCATTACGTTTGGTCCAAGAAAACTTTTTCAAAACTTGGTTGTTTTGAATCTTAATAACGTGGGTAATATTCAGGTATCTACATTGTATCACAATATAAAATTCATTCTTATATGATTATCATCTTACGTACTTTAAGGCCTGGCGTAATTCCATCGAAAGAGTTGTCATTGGCATGGCGTTAAGTGATTTTGCGCTAATTATGTTTGGTTCATACGCAAAAGATAGCACAAAAGTCGGTGTCATAGCTTTTCTTGGTGGACTATTAAGTTTCACTGCTACATTTCTGGACGATATTGAGAATAACGCTGCTGCAATGATGATCTGTGATAAAGTTAATATTCCCTTTAGGGAACGCTTCAGAATATATAACCCCAAAATGGCGCCAGTCTTTCTAACAATGATGCCAACAGCATTTGAATTATTACGTAATGAAAAGACACAGTTAAAATTAGCGCTTTAAATGAAATTTAATTTCCAGCATGGCCGAGGGTATGGAATTTGGTTTTTTTCACCTGCAAATCTCTCGCAATTGTATTGCGAGTACTCTTTAATCATTCATTTCTATTCGAATCGATGTCGCATCGTTTTCCGTCGATACAACCCTATCGCAAATATATGTCGCCCGTATACTTTTTTGTTGCATTTGTAATGGTATTAATGGTAGCTTCAAATCAAGCATACGCATTGCGTCAGCGATTCTACGATGTACTTGCTACTTTCACTCAATATGTAAATTTATTCTTCTTCACTGTGGTTGTCAGCCTTCTGTATGGAGTTAATCGATTTTGTGATGATATACATTTTTTGTACGGGACAGCGCCAAGTAAGTTTTGGAAGTTTACATGGTTTGCAGTACCGGTTGTGCTTGCATTTGGAATGGATTATAATTATTTTAATGCCCCACCAGTAATTTTGATCGGAATAATATTCTTCCTCTCACCGTATGTGCTCGTCACGATCATTTCACTATCGCGAAAGGTCATAGCTCGGAAAGTTATTACATTATTTATACCGGAATCCCGATGGGGTCCAAAAGATCCGGAACAACGCAACGCACGCTCGTTATTTAGACCACGTACAGGAACAAGATATGAAACTGAAACCATGGTGTGCTCACATAAATGTCTTCATCAAAATACGGCTCATCAAAAATTAGTCACGAAAGAGTTACAAATGATTTCACGCTTTAAAAATATGGATAAGAAACGTCTTGCAAGAATTACGTCTGATGACAGTATATTCTAAAGTTTCAAACTTGTTCCCGCCACTTTTAAACATTGGCGCAAAATGCTAGAGGGTGCTGTTAGCAGCAAACCTACTCACAGTGCCGCACGCCACTTTTCTTTCCATTTTCAACCGTTGTTCTGCATACACGTTTCGTGTCTCTAGGACTTAAAAAGTAAGCATTTACTACAAAATTAAGTTAATAATGTACGGTTACTAATCTGTTATAACATATTTGATATTTTAAATAATAAAATTGTGTTTCGCGTTCAAGATTGGCTAGATATCTTTAGATTATATGTGTTTGGGGTTATGTTTATGCGAATTTATTTTAACTCGTTTTGTTTATTTTTTGCAGATGCGTTACGTGGCTGCATATTTATTAGCCGTGCTCGGTGGCAAAACTGCCCCAGCCGCCGCTGATATTGAAAAAATCTTGGGCTCAGTTGGTATTGAAGCTGATGGTGAAAAACTAAAGAAGGTCATTGGTGAATTGAATGGCAAGAGCATTGAAGAACTCATTGTCCAAGGTACTTATAAATTATTTATTGATAATAAATTTACAGTATTAATGGTTATTATTGTAGGACGTGAAAAGTTGAGCTCAATGCCAGTTGGTGGTGGAGGTGCTGCAGCAGCAGCCCCTGCAGCTGGAGCTGCCCCAGCTGCTGAAGAAAAAGCTGGTAAGTTGTTAATTTAATGTGGGAATTATTTGTTTTTATATTGGTATAAACTGATAGAAACATGTATGAAATATTATTGTTTTATGTAACTAATTTTGTTCTTATTTCTTTTGTAGAATCCAAGAAGGAAGAAAAGAAAGAAGAGGAAGAGTCTGATGATGATGACATGGGCTTTGGTCTCTTTGATTAAATTAGTTCAAACTCTTGTGACCTCTTGGTTTTTCGCCAATTATGTTAAGTACCTTAATTTTTTAATAAAATTTTAAGGATAAATTTCTGAAGTTCTCTCACCATATTAAATCTGTAACAAATCCAAGATCTTTGCTATTGTTAAGAATACACTGAGTGCATGTGTTTAGTGGGTATTTGATGTTAAATTGATTTAAATACCATGCGGCATGACGTCATCCCGCTAGTAACTTTCATAAGAAAGTTGGCAACCAGCTGTACTCTTGACAGGTCGCAAGTGCAATGCCAGGTGGCGGATGACAGCGCCCAAAAATTAGTATTTCATGTTTTCTCACCAAACAATTGTTTTATAACAAAGAGTTCGTGATAATATTAAAATAATAGTGGTTTTCATTTGATTATTACGCGAGCAATAAAGTTTGGTCCAAGTTTGTGAAGTATTTATTTGTTTTCGTTGTGCCAACAAATGTATGACGTAGCGTAGGAATTCCACGAACTCGCATCTCTCCGCGACCATTTTGACGAGAGAGCAGTCGCCGCCGAGAGGGTGTTAGATACTACATAAACGTGCCGCTCGACCATCGTTCTTCGAATTATTAATGTGCAGTGTAATAAATAAAGGCGTCTGAAACGAGCGCTCGGCTCGTAACACTTCACGAAAGTGCATCAAGCCGTGTGTTTCGCATCCGGTGTGTGTATATCAAGCAGAAAAGTAAAGTAAAAGAACTTGCACACGACAACACGAATCCCGAATAAGATCGAAGCGGGTTAATCAATCCGCCAAGAGACAATTCTTGCCGTGCGCCCGCAATCGCGAGTGGCGACAACGGGTCGACGTGCATTCGTTAATTGACCTGCTGCAAACGAACAACTGAGCAAAGAGCAAACGAGATTTAAGTGCACCAAGAATCAATTTAAGTAACCATAATGTCGCAACAATTACTACCTATCCGTTTCCAGGAGCACCTGCAGGTACGTCCTATACATACTCAATTTAGTATCGTATTCATGTGCTTATCTATCATCTGGCGCTATTTATCAGCCGAAAGGCTGGTGCTTGAATATAACAAACACACCCAGTAAAATAGAATCTGCTACGTCAGGGAATACATTCTAGGGGGGCGTACATACTCATAACCTGCTTTACGAGTGAAATGACTAACGAATTCTAATTTGATGTTTTCTCACCGTGTGTTTATGTTCACCTCCTGCAGCTCACCAATGTCGGCATCAACATGGCTAATATCGCCTTCAATACGCTCACGATGGAGAGTGACAAGTTTATATGCGTGCGCGAGAAGGTTGGGGAAACCTCGCAGGTTGTTATCATTGATATGGCAGACCCTACGAATCCAATTCGACGTCCTATCACGGCTGAAAGTGCTATCATGAACCCCGCATCAAAGGTTATTGCTCTGAAGGGTAAGTCGGGAGTGGAGACACAGAAGACCCTGCAGATCTTCAACATTGAGATGAAATCAAAGATGAAGGCACATCTCATAACAGAAGATGTTGTGTTCTGGAAATGGATATCTCTGAATGCCCTTGCATTAGTAACTGAAACAGCTGTTTACCACTGGCCCATGGAGGGTGATTCAACACCCATTAAAATGTTTGATCGGTAAGCAATCGCCACGTGACTTCGTTATAACAACAAGTGCCAACTAATTAATTATCTTATCAATGCAGCCATTCGTCGTTAAACGGCGCGCAGATCATCAATTATCGAACGGATCCTAAACAAAACTGGCTACTGCTGGTTGGTATCAGTGCCCAACAAAATCGGGTCATTGGCAACATGCAATTGTACTCAGTGGAACGTAAATGCTCTCAGCCTATTGAAGGACATGCCGCGTCCTTTGCCACATTCAAAATGGAAGGTAATCCTGAACCATCCACGTTGTTTTGCTTCGCTGTTCGCACACCACAAGGAGGGAAACTACACATTATTGAGGTACTTATTGCACTATACCAACTAGGTTCCTAACTAGTCTAACTTTATTTTTCTATATTATTGCAGGTTGGTCAAAGTCCAACAGGTAATCAACCGTTTCCGAAAAAGACTGTCGACGTGTTTTTCCCACCTGAAGCAGCTGCAGATTTTCCAGTTGCAATGCAAGTCTCAGCAAAATACGATTGTATTTATTTAATCACCAAGTATGGTTACATTCATTTGTATGATATTGAAACAGCAACATGCATCTATATGAACCGAATTTCGCACGAGACTATTTTTGTAACCGCTCCTCATGAAGCTACTGGCGGCATAATAGGCGTGAATCGCCGTGGGCAAGTGCTCTCTGTTTCTGTCGATGAAGAAAACGTTATCCGATATGTTAACACCGTACTGCATAACCCTGATCTCGCTTTGCGGCTTGCAGCCCGCAACAACCTCTCAGGTGCCGAGGAGCTTTTCGTTAGTAAATTTCAAATGTTATTCCAAAACGGGCAATATGCTGAAGCGGCCAAAGTAGCTGCCAATGCGCCACAGGGTATTCTACGTACGCCAGCAACGATTCAGATGTTCCAGCAGGTACAAGCACCAAGCGGGCAGAACAGCCCATTGCTACAGTATTTTGGTATACTCCTTGACCAAGGCAAGCTGAATCGCTACGAATCCTTAGAGTTAGTGAAGCCCGTGCTGCTACAAGGGCGCAAGCAATTGTTGGAGAAGTGGTTGAAAGACGAAAAATTGGAGTGCTCTGAAGAGCTTGGAGATTTAGTAAAGCAAGCGGAACCATCATATGCATTGGCAGTCTATTTACGCGCTAACGTCCCAGCTAAAGTTATTCAGTGCTTTGCTGAAACAGGCCAGTTCCAAAAGATTGTTATCTATGCAAAGAAAGTCAGTTACACACCAGACTACATCTACTTGTTACGCTCTGTCATGCGTACCAATCCGGAACAAGGAGCTGCGTTTGCTTCGATGCTGGTGGCCGACGAAGAACCGCTTGCAGATATCAATCAGATCGTTGATATATTCATGGAGCAAAATATGGTGCAGCAGTGCACTGCATTCTTATTAGATGCCTTGAAAAATAATAGACCAACTGAGGGCAATTTGCAAACTCGCTTGTTGGAAATGAATTTGATGTCTGCACCGCAAGTTGCTGATGCCATTCTTGGCAATAATATGTTCACCCACTACGATCGTGCACATGTTGCTCAGTTATGTGAGAAAGCAGGGTTGTTACAACGTGCATTAGAACACTATACAGATTTGTACGACATTAAACGTGCGGTAGTACATACTCATCTTTTACCCAATGAGTGGCTAGTTGGATTCTTTGGTACATTGAGTGTTGAAGACAGCTTGGAATGTTTGAAAGCTATGTTGACGGCAAATATCCGTCAGAATTTGCAGATTTGCGTACAGATTGCGACTAAATACCATGAGCAACTGACTACCAAAGCTCTCATTGATTTATTCGAGAGCTTTAAGAGCTATGAAGGTCTCTTCTATTTCCTTGGATCAATTGTGAATTTCAGCCAAGATCAAGAAGTTCACTTTAAATATATTCAAGCGGCTTGCAAAACCGGACAAATTAAAGAAGTGGAGCGCATTTGTAGAGAGAGCAATTGTTACAATCCTGAACGTGTGAAGAATTTCTTGAAAGAAGCCAAGTTGACCGATCAATTGCCCTTAATTATTGTGTGCGATCGCTTCGACTTTGTACACGATCTTGTTCTGTATTTATATAGAAATTCTCTGCAGAAATATATTGAGATCTATGTACAGAAAGTTAATCCGAGCAGACTTCCTGTTGTCGTTGGTGGTCTATTAGACGTTGATTGCAGCGAAGATATTATTAAGAATTTAATTCTGGTCGTCCGTGGACAATTCTCCACCGATGAGTTAGTCGAAGAAGTTGAGAAGCGCAATCGTCTCAAGCTGTTGTTGCCCTGGTTAGAGAGCCGTTTCCATGAAGGTTGCGTCGAACCAGCCACTCATAATGCGCTGGCTAAAATCTACATCGACTCAAACAACAATGCAGAAAGATTCTTGAAGGAAAACCAGTATTACGACTCGCGTGTTGTTGGTCGTTATTGCGAGAAGAGGGATCCGCATCTTGCGTTTGTCGCATATGATCGTGGACAATGCGATAGAGAATTAATTGCCGTGTGCAACGAGAATTCGTTGTTCAAATCAGAGGCCAGGTACTTGGTGCGTCGTCGCGATCCAGAACTGTGGGCGGAAGTGCTCATTGAATCTAATCCGTACCGACGACAATTGATTGATCAAGTTGTTCAAACTGCGCTCAGTGAGACGCAGGATCCTGATGATATTTCAATCACGGTTAAAGCTTTTATGGCTGCTGATCTTCCAAATGAGTTGATTGAGTTGCTCGAAAAAGTTGTCCTGGACAATTCCGTCTTTTCCGATCATCGCAACCTACAGAACTTGCTTATTTTAACGGCTATTAAAGCTGATGCAACAAGAGTAATGGATTACATTAATCGCCTTGATAATTACGACGCACCGGATATTGCAAATATTGCAATTAACAGCAAGTTGTACGAGGAAGCGTTTGCAATCTTTAAGAAGTTTGATGTTAACACCAGCGCGATTCAAGTTTTGATTGAGCATGTAAAGAATCTAGATCGCGCCTACGAATTTGCAGAGCGTTGCAATGAGCCGGCTGTTTGGAGTCAGTTGGCAAAAGCGCAATTAAATCAAGGCATGGTTAAGGAAGCGATCGACTCGTACATTAAGGCCGATGATCCGAGCGCATACATGGCTGTTGTTGAAACAGCAAGTAAAGCGAACAGTTGGGAGGATTTAGTACGGTATTTACAAATGGCACGCAAAAAGGCACGTGAAAGCTATGTCGAGTCGGAATTGATTTATTCCTACGCGAAAACGGGTCGACTTGCTGATCTAGAAGAGTTTATTAGCGGCCCGAATCATGCAGACATTCAAAAGATTGGTGATCGCTGTTTTGAGGATAAAATGTATGATGCTGCAAAATTGTTATACAACAATGTATCCAATTTTGCACGTTTGGCAATAACTTTAGTGCACTTGAAGGAATTCCAAGGTGCTGTTGATGGTGCTCGCAAAGCCAACTCGACACGCACATGGAAAGAAGTTTGCTTTGCCTGTGTTGATGCGGAAGAATTTCGTTTGGCACAGATGTGCGGCATGCATATTGTTGTTCACGCTGATGAGTTACAGGATTTAATCAACTATTATCAAGATCGTGGCTACTTTGAGGAATTAATTGGCCTACTGGAGGCCGCCCTCGGTTTGGAGCGTGCACACATGGGCATGTTTACCGAATTAGCCATCCTGTACAGTAAATACAAGCCAGGAAAAATGCGTGAGCATTTGGAACTATTTTGGTCACGTGTTAACATACCTAAGGTATTGCGAGCAGCCGAACAAGCTCATCTCTGGGCCGAACTTGTCTTCTTATACGATAAATATGAAGAGTATGATAATGCAGTGCTTGCAATGATGGCGCATCCCAGTGAGGCATGGCGCGAAGGACACTTTAAGGATATAATTACAAAAGTGGCAAACATTGAATTGTATTACAAAGCAATTCAGTTTTATTTGGATTTCAAGCCATTATTATTGAATGATCTTCTTCTTGTTTTGGCGCCTCGCATGGACCATACGCGCTCCGTTGCATTTTTCACTAAAACAAATCATTTGCAATTGGTTAAGAACTATTTGCGGAGCGTCCAGTCGTTGAACAATAAGGCAATCAACGAAGCATTGAACAACCTTTTGATTGAAGAAGAAGATTTCCAAGGCCTTCGCACATCTATTGATGCGTTCGATAATTTCGATAATATTGGTTTGGCGCAAAGTTTGGAAAAGCATGAGTTGACAGAATTTCGCCGCATTGCAGCGTATTTGTACAAAGGCAATAACCGATGGAAGCAGAGCGTGGAATTATGCAAAAAAGATCGTCTTTTCCGCGATGCCATGGAGTACACAGCCGAGTCACGCCAAGGCGAGCTCGCCGAAGAATTATTGGCGTGGTTCCTGGAAAGAAAAGCATTCGATTGCTTTAGCGCATGTCTTTATCAAGTAAGTGTAACGTAAACTACCTCAATTAATTTTTTGATTATATTAATTTCTATTTAAATTTCTAGTGCTACGATTTGTTGCGACCCGATGTAATATTAGAGTTAGCATGGCGTCATAAGATAATGGACTTCGCGATGCCCTACCTTATTCAAGTAACACGTGAGCTTTCACAGAAAGTGGAAAAATTGGAAAAGTCTGACGCACAGCGACAGAGTGAAGCTGAAAATCATGAAACCAACAAGCCTATGATGATGGCCGAGCCACAACTCATGTTGACTGCCGGTCCTGGCATGGGTAAGTGTGTTTCTAATTTATTTCACGATGATGTGGGCTTTTAGCTTTAAAGTAAACCACTTGATTATAGCACCGCCAGATCAAACCTTCTCTTCTAACTTGTCTTCAAGCTTCCATTAGTAGACGTCTTTTTTCTTTCTTTGCTTCTCTTCTCTACTTGTAAAGAACCTTCTTCTTGTACTTCTGTAATCTAGTTTATGTTAGTATGTGTAGAGCCAAGTACGTAATGTTTGCTTTTAATAGCAATTGGATACTTGATTTATATTTCGTTTTCTCCCTGCAGGCATGCCACCGGGTGCGCCCGCGTACACGCCACAACAACCGTACATGCAGCAGGGTGCGTACAATCATCAAATGCCGTACCAAGGCTATGGGATGTAAACGGTAGCAAACGTTCCAAGCTGATTCCAAATATCTAAAGACAACTTTGAGTAAAGCACCGAAGATATACTAACTACAGACAATATAAGTTAGCAAAACCCTATGCAAAATAGCTACTGCTTCTCTACATAAAAAATAATTTAAAAGTAAATTTGTAAAGCATGGTAATTGTCGTGTCAAGAGTACCATTTTAAATTAACGGTATTTGCTGCGATGATTTTTATCGAGATATTGGGTGATTTGATTGAATGGTTTAAGCAGTCATTAGAAGCAGAAAGGCGACGCGGTCGAACGAGCGAGCTACCCCTCAAAAGCGCCTTACAAACATTGTACCCACATACAAAACAACGTTCATTATTAACTATTAATATTTTATCAATTTATTATTAGTGTTATAGTTATTATTATTAATTATTTATCCCGCCACTAGTAACACAAATCAACTCCCAAAACTTAGATTATTACATTTTATTCTTGTATCGATCATTGTTATATTAAAATTATTATTACATTAGTTAGTCGCAAAGTTAAATAATTGTGAGTCTCTTTAAGAATGAAACTAAAAAGGAAAAAGTCCTATAAAACGAAAACACACACATTGAGCGAAATAGTTTAAAATGGGAAAATATTTCAATAGGCATGTTGTACATCGCAAATCATTATTGCTTTGTTCATTATTGATTTGTATTCGGCGAAAATGTGTGTTTCAAGACGAAATTTGATTTGAACTTGTTATTATAATAACTAGTAAATTGTAAATTTCAAGTTAAAGTAGCATTCCAAAAAAAGATAAAGTAAACAAAAAATGAAAATATTGGTAATTGTAAATAATAGTGTTGGAGAAATGAATTTATCGCAAAATATACTATTCGAAAATGTAGTAAAACTATACGAATGATGCAAAAATAAATTAAGAGGTATGTTTCATTCATAGCAAAACCGAATATGAGCGAGCTAGTTAGTCAGCATTGTCATCCATCTTAATTAAAATCATTGAGGAACGTCTCGCCGTGGTAACATGAATGAATTACATCCATGTGAACAGACAGGAAAGAAATCTATTTTTCATCACTCAACAACATTTAATCAAATTGTTTACTGATGGTGATGATAATGAGCACTATACGAATAAAAACTATGAATTAATTGAAAAGTAATTTATAGCGAATGACTTTACAATTTGAAATTGATTATTTTATGACCACCTGCGGGCGGTTGTATATTTATTAATTGTGCGATTTCTATATTAACAAAAGACGACATACCAGGAATTTATTGCACGACATCAATTCGCGGTGAACACAATCGATTAAGATTTTACAATGTGCAGTAAGAGGGACTGGCTGGCATATTTAATTATTTTACAAAGAGCAGTTTTTGGAACCGCAGAAATTGTTTATGGAGTGAATAATAATCATGCCCGAACCGAGCGGAAATATTTGTGGATAACTAGTAAAAATGAAACAGATCCGTGTAAAATGTTTTCGTTAAATCGCGACGAACAATCTCTACCAACCTCGGTTGATGTTTCGCCCGACGAATTCGAACAGCTTTTAACCAACTGCTACGAGTTTACGAAGGAATATGGAGAGCGCAGTAACAGTAACAGGAAATTCTTACGGAAGTTGCTCATCTTTCCTGGAACCAAATGGTGCGGACTAGGCTCCATTGCCCAGCATTTCAACGATTTAGGACCTGATTACCCCGTTGTAGATGCGTGTTGTCGCGAGCATGATTACTGCGCCGTTTCAATTCCACCTAATACCTGTGTATGCACATACTACAATTCTTTAACAGCTTGTAACCATCAGATGGCTGAATTATGCAATACTTCGTCGATATCAATGTAAGTTGTATATTTAATATAATTGCAAAGGTACAAATTATTAATGGACAATCGTGCATTAAGGTCTCACTGCGAATGCGAAGACAGATTCAAACGATGTCTAACTCAATCAAATTCCATGTCTGGATCAATGATATATTTGGCGTACTTTCGTGTATTGGGCATGAAATGCTTTCAGCGCTGCTTGGAAACTGGAAGATTACATGTGAGACAATCGGAATCAAATTAAATTGTGATTTAATCTGTTCAATGAAGAATGGAACAATTAATTAACTTCCATGGACGTCACTTGTTCATTAAACATAAATTCCTCTTGATACTCCATGAGAAATTGAACTGAACGCGCTTCATCGTAAAATAATTCGTATGCTCGCTTGATATCTTCCACCTCCACTTCAGGCGCTTTCCGTTTACGCGCAAGCAATTGTGATGTTGTTATCAATTGAATGCCATAACGTAAGGAAGTCTCTGACGATATGCGTGTTAACACTGTTAACGCATCATCGGTTAATTGACAATCTTCTTCCTCGGAGCGAATATTCAAAATTTCTCTTAACTCATTTTCTTTGTATGGCGTTGTAGGCACAATAATCATTCTGTCCAATAAATCCAAAGGAATGCCATGTGGTGAAGTATAATTAGTACCACGAATCCGGGTAATTCCGCGGTTCGTTGCCATAATCACAATTGGCGACATTTCATTCTCCAAGGCGCGATTCAAGAAAGAAAAACACTCGACGTCTAGCATGTGAACTTCGTCAATGAACAACACCCCAGGAATAATTTCAGCTTTTCCTTCCTCACGCCATTCAGCAACTTTGCCGTTGATTTGCTCACGAACTTCCGGTTTGATTTCACCCGTGTCGCCAGAGAATAACGCTAAAAAGCCGTGCGTACGACTGTTAATAACATCAATTTCATGGAGTGTTACCGTGTGTACGACTTCTTTCCTCTTTTGTAATTCACCCTCTGGACATTGAACAAAACGCGTTTGCTGTCCTGTGGCATCGTAATCTCGAGCTCGAGCGAAAGAACGACCCAAACGTGTAATTTTACCAGTTGCCTTGTCAATTGTTATGACATCTCCAGATTGTACCTTCTCTTTTAAAATGCTATCAATCATTTTGCCACCCAGATCATACACAGTCTCCATGTCAGTAGTCTTTAAAATAAGTTTTCCTACTTTGTTTCCTTCACCAGTAGCAGGCCGCTCAATCTGAACTTCAATTACTTCACCTTCAATAATTTCACTCTCCTCTTTAATTCTAACTCCAATTGACTTGCGAATGGCTTGTGTAAGTGCCTCAGTTTTGCTCATCTCCAGGGAAAAAATTTCACTGCCTGCCATGCTAGTGAATGGTGTATCTAAACCTAGAGAAGATGCCAGAGCAGTTGCAATTGCAGTTTTGCCAGTGCCTGGTTGACCTGCAAGGAGGACTGCACGACCAGCAATACGTCCTTCTTTGACCATTTGCAATACAATACCGGCAGCACGGCGTGCCGACATTTGGCCCACCATTCCTTGAGAAACCTAGCAAAATTATTACAAATTATTGGTTGATTTATGAAACGATTAATAGTAAAACATACATTTCTTGCTTCCAAACTGTCATCAAGGCCCAGACCTCTGATATGTGAATGAGCCCCTATACGTTCAATGCGAGTGATTTCACGAACTTCCTGGACTTTTGCTGCGGCAGCGGACTACAGAACAAAAATTGTAATATTAGCAGTTCTGATAGTAAGGTTATGTATCTATACAAGCTCATAAGAAATTGTATTACTAGGGAAAACAGAAAAACTATGACTATTGAAATCACTGATACTTGACTAAATTTAGTTTAATAAAAAAATCACGTAAATTCCTACCCAACGTTAAGAAAAGGGATAATAAAAACCGAATCAACTTACCGCCATCGTGGTGTTTGTTTTGTTTGGTTTGATCGATGATTCAAGCACATGTTGTTTCACGGGAGACATAGGATACTTGATTCAAAATGTTATTCATTGTAATCTTATAAGGTTGCATCCAGTCCTAGTTTTTGAATTTATGATAAGTTTTAGAATTTGATGAAACCAAAAACCAAAAAATTTATATTTTTAAATCTGTTAGATATTCGTTTAGGATATAGATAACGCTAGACGTTAGCTTTTTTTTTCAAAGTTTCATATTCCGAAACTTATATCAAATATATTTATCAAACAATACTTGAATTATCCGAATTATAGTATCTCTAAAATAGTTGCTAATCTACTAAATTTAATTTGCAACAATGCACCTATTTTTAGTCTACCGACGATTACCGAACAAACTTAATAACGATAAATGTGTGGATACGATAAATCTGTGGAAAGTACAAACTCCACGTAAGTGCTCACCAAACTCATTGTGTTTTGTGTTCAATTGCCATTTATATCTGTTATTGCATCCGAGTGCATCGCAGAATATTTCAATCCGTTGGTGGTTTGGAGATTGTGTTGCGGTATTTAGAGTTTTTTTTAGGTGTTACTGCTCTTGCTTGCGTCGCATAATTGTTGAACATGGCGAATATAAAGGAGCAGTATAATATTTTGCTTCTCGGCCAAACTGGTGTCGGCAAATCTACATTTATCAATTCATTTGCAAATTACGTAAATTTTCCAACTTTAAAGGATGCCCAACAAGGAAAGTTGGCATGCCTAATACCTGCAAAATTTGTTGTTACCAACGACGAGAATCAACAAATTACCGTCTTGTTTGGAGCCGACAATAATGAGGATAAGAAAGTTGGAAATTCATCCACACAAGGTAAAAATACCAATAATTATTATATAAAACTTGACCTTGTTGTTTTATTTTATAAATAACAGCAACCAAGTCGTACCGATTTCCTTTTATTGATAAACGATGGATTCGTTTAATTGATACTCCTGGAATGGGTGATGCTAGAGGTGCTGAAAAGGACAGAGAGAACCTTGAGAACATTTTGGATTTTATTGCTAGGTCCATTCAGCATCTTCATGCAATTTGCTTTTTATTTAAGCCAAATATTACTGTCATTGATCCATATTTCAAGTTTTGTGTGATGGAGCTACTTTCACATTTGGATAGATCTGCTTGTAATAATATCATGTTCCTATTTACAAACACCCGTGGAACTGATTACAAAGCTGTTGATACTTTAGCAAATATCAAAACCATTCTTGATGAGCTCAAACAGCAAGAAAATGTGACAATTCCTTTAAATTACACAGCTGATGTTGAAAATAATAATGTCTTCTGTTTTGATAATGAAGGATTTAAATATTTAGTTGCACAAGAACAAGGAGCAAGTTATGGTAATGAAGCCATTATGAAGAGCAGTTGGGAAACATCCTGGAAATCGAGCTGGCAATTTCTGAATAATGTTATTGGCACTGACACCAAGAAACCAATACCACCACATTTAGTACAGAAAACAGTGTCATTAAATAATGCTAGAAAGCATATAATTAATTTATCCAAGCCATTGGCAGATTGCACAGAATTAATTCAAGATAATCTTGATGCATTACGTATTCATAAAGCAAAGGTATTGGAGAGTAATATTAGTATTGAAGACCTAACAAATAATTTGTATGTTCCAATTATTGACATTTCACAAAAAACACTTTCTGAGCCAGTGACTATTTGCACATCAAATAAGTGCTCTGAAGTCGTGACTGTAAGTGGAATGGTGCATTACAATAGAGAGATTAATTAATTAATTATAAATATTTCTAGGTCCTTGGTGTGATGAAGCATCATTATAAGCAACGATGCCATAATCCATGCTATCTCACAAATGTACCTAGGCAGATAGTTGGATCTCCAGAATTGGTGCATTGTGCGGCGATGAATGGTACGAAATCATGTCAAATTTGCAAATGTGATTTTTCCACTCACATGCATATCTATTATGAAACTACACTAACAGAAACCAAGGCAGAAGATGAGTCAATCAAAAAACTGCTAGCTACAAATAAGGATAAGTTGGAAGCACAATATGAGTTAATCAAAAAAATGGAGCTCACTGCTGACAACTATAAAAAAGAACATGAAGTTATTTCACAAGTCATGGCGAAGTTTGCATATTTTTTGAAAACTAATTCAATTTGTCCGGTCAACGATGCTTATGAAGAATATTTGGAGTACCTAATTCGACGGTATGCCTAAAATAATAAGTTTAATTTAATTTTGAAATTTTCTATTTTTAGTGCACGTCTTGTAGGAGGTTGCGCAGACCATGTGAGGCGCTACACACAACTTAAGAATGAGCATATTGAACAGAAAAAAATCATTGAAAATTCAGCAAAGAAGGCAAAGGATTCATCTAAGAACGGGATTAGTGCCGACGATATTAACAAGTTGATAAAGACGTTATATAGCCTACCATTAATGGGAAGCAAAATTCAGGCTTTGCACGCTCGTATGGGTTCAGCTATCGATAAAGAATGCAATCAACCGGAATATGTTCATAAAAACATTGTTAAAAGACCCATACTTGATGCTAAAATGAGCAAGTCGGATATCGGCGCTACATCAAAAAATAGTGTCGAGGACATTGTAAACCTTCTCCAGGCTGGAAAGTTTGATGAGGCAACTTCTTTGATAGAAAATTTGAAAACTAAGAAAGATGAAGCCAGTGACATAGATAAGATTTTGCAGACCATGCAGGAACTTAAAGCAAATCAGAAATCAAAACAAGAAAATAAAGGAAATACACCACGAGGCCGAAAGAATTTTCAACCAAATCGTTCTCAATATAAACAGCCGTTTGTCCCACCCCATGTTAATGTACGGGCTCCACCTCCTACAACAGGAAACTTTATTCCACCTTTAATGGGTAATGCTCCTGGACAGACACGAATGTTTTATAATCAGTCACAAAATGTTTCTACGCCTATGGCTGCACCATTTAATCAGGGTTTGCCGCAATATAATCAGTCGCAGCAGCAATATAGTCAACTACCGCCTCAATACAACCAACCCCAAGCACATTATAACCAACCGCAGCCGCAATTTAATCAACAGCATCCGCAATATAACAACCCGCAAGTCCCATTTAACAGTCAGTTGCAACCAAACTTTAATCAACCCCAACTTCAGCAAGGTGCGCCTGCGAATCTAACATTTAACATTAATGTACCTTCTACATCAGGAGCAAACAATGATTCAGGAAAAGCCGACAACGGGAACAGGGATGTTTTCAATGCACCACCCCCCTACGAAGCCGTTGTGAATAATTCAGGACGAGGCCGCAATACAGGACGTCAAAATTATAGGGGCAATCGAGGTGGAGGACGAGGTGCTGCTCAGGTTCACGGACGTCAAGGAGGAGTTTTTAAGAAAACTAAACCCCCGAATAAAGTCAATCAAAATTCCAGCGGCAATGAGTCTCCTACCAAGGCAAATTTGTTACAAATGATGCACAAGAAAGAAGAGGAGGAAAAGAAACAGAAGCAAGCTAACGAAGAGAAGAAACAGAAGCAAGCTAACGAGGAGAAGAAACGCAAGCAAGCGGAGGAGGATAAGAAACGGAAAGAGATGCAAGCATTCTTGGATCAGCAACGTAGAATTGTTCATCAAGAGGAAACTCGGCCAAGAAGTGTCGTACCAACACCGGCGGCAGAGCCTCGGGAAAATGATGTTGTTACAAAGTTGTTAAACATGTTGAGAAAGCTCTGAAATTACTTACCTATCTTCATATTTATCTCTTTTATTCCGCAATTGCTGTTAAATTTAGCGCAGTGAAACATTATACCCATTATTATTACGATTTATATTATATAATCTACATATTTACGGGCCATATCTATCTATCTATATATATAATTGTCGTGTCACGGCGTACGTACTAAACGGCTCAACCGATTATCATGAAACTCGGTTGTTTAGGGTTGAGAATCGGACAACATTTATTTTTCATCCCCCAAAGGGTGGTCCAGCCCGAATTTTTTAAAGAAAATATTTCTTTTATATTTTTTAAAGATACATCATATATAAATGCATACAAGAAAAAAATTTCACTCCTATACAATTAACTCCTATTGAAGGTATCTTGCAGGGACAAGCCCCGCGGAGTAACCTTGAGTCACTTTCAAAAGTTTGTTTAACAATACACTGCACACTAGCGCGAAAATAGCCTCACGTCGGTAAGAACGCGTCCGTCCGCTTTCTCTGCTCTGTGAGAACTCATTCAAAAGTTGAAATAAATTATGCACCGACACCCGGGGAATATGTAAATACTTAATACGTTGTTATTAACCCTTTGCGCTCCGTTGTCGCCGGACTTGCGACATTGGCATGGTAAGCATAGCACACCGTTGTCGCCTAAACGGGTGACCAAGTGGGGATAACCAGGTATGGAGGGTAAAGCAATAAGAATGGAATAAAATTGTATAACTGAATCACTAACTATTCATGGAGGAAGTATGCGTGAAATAAAAGGCGCGGAACTGCAGAGTCGACTTGCTCGAAAA